>BTHU01000008.1:68493744-68756244 GCA_036184795.1 Tokudaia tokunoshimensis | reverse complement strand
TATCCCCTTTCTGAATTACCCCTCTGAAAACCCCCTATCCCACCCCCCCTCCCTGCTCACTCCCCCTCCAATTTCCTGACTTGCATTCCCCTCTTCTGGGGAATCGATAGGCTTAGATTTTTAAAAACCTACTTTAATAAGGGTTCTTAAATACTTCAACCACCCTTCTAGCCCACCAACAAAAGGTAGGGGGAAAGATGCTTAATAGGACAAGGGGCATGTGTACCTATTTAGAAGTAGTTCTTTGAGGTGATACCAGTCTTCATTGTCAGGATATCAGCAGTGATGTCCAAAACGTCAAATGTGAATCAGTAATGGCAGTCCCATCCAGTTGGCAAACACCAAACATGAATCAGTAGCAGCAGCTCAATCCAGAAGAAACCACGAGGCCCCTTTGAATCTGCATGAGTCTGCAGAAGTGACAAGAAGCAGCCGGAATACCATGAGAAGATTTTGACTTTCTCTCTAGAAGGCTTGACAAGCAAAGATCTTCGAAGGTCAGCAAAGCCTTGCAAGGCAAACCAGTGCAAGAGTCTTATCAGCTCAGCCACACCACGATTAGAAACAGGTTTTCCCAGTAAACAACGTAATCTCAGGGCTCATAGTATGATCGAAGAGCCTGCAACAGGCCTCCACACACATGGCTTTCCACATGGGTTCTGGGGGGTGAAACTCATCTAAGAAGCATTTCCCCAGCCCCTCCTTTGGTCAGTTTTAAGGCTGATTCTGGGTGTCTTGTAATCCCTTATGAGCTCATTCTCCATCCTTTCTTCCTCTCATGGCTGATTGATGCTTCAGGGCTTCCCTGTCTCCTATGAGTCTTCCTCCTCCATGCTGTTTCTTTGTTTACACCAACACACCCCTATCAAATTTTCAGGTTTAGGCAGTGATCTCCTTAATTTTATCTTCTCAGGATTGGTGATACATGCATACATTCTAGTTTGTCAGTTTTGTTAGGTTTTTGTTGGTGGTAGTGACTGAATCTACCGTCTTATACATGCTTACCAATCCCTCTACCACTGACCCATATCCCTATACCTTTCTGTTCTGTTGTTTAATTGCAGTTACAGCTTGGATGATTTAGCTCTTGGTTCTAAATGTGAGGAGCCAGTAAGCAGTATTTGATATAATTAAGTAAATAAATACTGTCCCCATCCAAGCATGCTGGGTAGTAGTCGTGGAGCGTGGCTAAGTCGAGCTTTTACACTGCACCAGCAATCTTGAATGCAGCCTAAAGTCTCCTAGGCTCTGTTCCCATCTTCTCTCTGAACAAGCCACTCTGCTAGTGAATTCCCCCAACACTGGGCCTCGAGGCTTGTCTCAGCATGCCATTAAGCAAGTGCTGGTAATAGGGAAAAGCTCCTTCCACACTGGGTGACAGTTCAGGGACTGGTATGTGGAAGGGAGCAAGAATCCTATGCTGAAAATTCACCACCATTTCCTGGGGACCTGTTACATACCCAGGTCCTGGAAGTCTGATATCTCTTGAAATCCTCACAGCCGTCCTGCAGAGCAGGTGTGGTGTGTCCATTTTCACATACACACATGGTGAGGGATGGCTGTGAGAACCTGTGAGTGGCCTGTGAGAACCCTGGGCTGAATTGTTTCTCGGATTCTGGGACAGGCTGGGCATGGTGACTTGCTGTGGCTCCATAGGCTGGAAATGCCTTCCCAGGCTATGGTCTGTTTGCCATACTTTCCTCAGCGAGCTACTGCCCTCACTCTTTGTCAGCTCAGCCCAGCTTCTCAGGCTTGTGACCCTGAGCTCACTTCACAGAACCCTGTTTTGGCTTGGGTTTGGGGAACATCCATTCCTACACTGTTCTTGTGCTGAATTTGAACTGAAAGGAGGAGCACCTAGCCACCATGCTGGTGCATGGCAAAAGTGCTTAGTCAGCAGTTAGTCGTTTCTGTACTTCGGCTCTCCTGCCTTCCCACCCCCCACCCCCCACTTTGAACCCGCTTCAGGACGAGAATGCAGCACACGCATTTCTTCCCGTTTCTTTGTTTTCCATAGGTCCCGGTTCTTATTCCACAACCCCATGTGGGGCTCATCACCCTTCATTCCTGCGGCTCCCCCATCGTCCATTTGTTCTGAGTTGTCTGGCCTGGGTCCTGTGGGTGGACATCTGGGTTGCGTCTATCTTGTACTGTTCCAAACAGTCTGTGGCAACAGCCTTGGGCACAATCGAGCCTTTTCGTTTTCCTTTTGTAACCTCATGGTAGTCAACTGTGTGTGTTTCTTTTAGAGCAAGAAGGATCTCAGCAGACTATAAGACTGCACAGTTTGGGAACAAGAGAAATACTCGGGTGATGGGATAATGCTTGGGGAAGCAGAAGACTGTGTCCATGGTACAGACATTGTGTTGTGAATAGGAGTAAACCAGGCTTTCGGAAGGTTGGCTAGATCAGTGTCCTGTGTTGACAGGCCTCAGATGGTGGATTCCATGCTGCAGGCTTAGAGTTAGTGACCTGTTCCCGGAAAGGACTGGACTGTAAATATTTTAGGTTACTATCTGGGCTGCAACCACACAACCCTGCTGTTGGAACACAGAAAGCAATTGAAGACAGTTCGTAAATGGGTGTGGCCATATTCCAAATAATCTTGATTCACGGGCCTTGAAATGCAAATTTGGTATAATTTGTATGCCTCATGAAGTATTCTTAAGAGTATTTATTTTTTCCATCACTGTTAGAAAACCTGAGAACTTGAGACTGGAGTTTGTCTGCGGTAGAGTGCTTGCCTTGCTGCCCTCGGGGTTCAAATGTCCAATATTACAGGGGAAGGGGACGGTGGTGAGGGAGGGAGGGAATTGTGCGTGTGTGTGTGTGTGTGTGTGTGTGTGTGTGTGTGTGTGTAGTGTGTGTAGTGTGTGGGGCAGGAGTGAGGGGAATGATAAAAACTCTCAGTGTATAGGCTTGTTTTGCCAACCTCTACTTGAGGCTTTTTGGAGCCTAGAAGACTCTTAGACATAAGAACTGCCTGCTGAAAAGGTTGTAGGTAGCCTTTCAAAGAGGGATTCATCTGGGGCCTGGAGCCCAGGCTCCTGAGGCTGCGAGTGGCTTGGAAGCTGCATTTGGAAGCGTCCTGTGGAAGGAAAATGAGATTTCTTTTCTGTTTTTATTATCTGAGGCTGAGAACTATTAGGAAACATGTAGCTCATTATATTACAGGATATGAAATTTATTTCTCAAAGCTGTGTTCTCTAACTTTGTACAGATGGTATGTAGAGAGCATGTAAACCCACCCTTCCATGCTGTGTGGGCTTGAGGTGATGGTCTCTTATCCTTTGCATTTTTCTTCTACCTTCTCCTGTCTGGAAATCAGAGTTCTGCTCAAAGGCGAGCCCTCCAGAGCAGCTGCCTCATGTGTTTTGATGCTTACTGTATTTGTAGCCTTTCTGTTGAGAACATACTGTTTCGTTTGTGGGAGGAGAACCATGGTCAATGTAAATGAAAAGTGCATCTTTGGATAATGAAAATTATTAGAGCGCCTTTTAAAATGTCACCGTGGATTAATGCAGACAAGAAGGAGAGGAATGTATTAGAAAGTAGGTCAAGTTATCTCATGTTTATGAATGAGACAAATTATTCTGTAGATTTGGATTTATAAAACTTGAGTGATAGTATAGTTTATATGAATTATCCAGCCTAAACAGTATTACCCAAAAATATAATTAAAATAAATTGAGTTTGTTTCTTTATCCTTTGTGGCTAAGTATTTTATACCTAATGTTTTACAAATTTAATAATCTAGTAAAAAAAAAACCATGAGCTTCTAGTTATTGTTCATATTTCCTGTATTGGACACAGGGTTGGCTCTCGGGAATTAGAGTCAGAGGAAAGCCCTTCCAGGAGGTAGGTGTTCCCAGAATCCATCCAAGACTTAGAGGATTATTTTCAGTGAGCTTCCCATAGCTATCTCACCCTCCCAGAACCGGGTCAATTCCTTTGGCTTCTGCTGTAGGAAGTTCTTCGATTACGAGCCCAGGACCTAATCTGTGGGCTCAGACACCACCATGCCTCTTACACAAACAGGTCTTATTTACATCCCCCTCTTCCCATGGTTGGTTCCAAATCAGATCTACTCATCTATCTTATTGTAGGAGTCTAAGCCACACAACAAAGGAGTTAAATGGATACTCGGTAAGTTTAGGTCTGTAGTTTCTCAGCCCATTAGTGAGTCAGTGCAGCACTTGCCACATTTCTGGCCTCATGGAATACCTCTTTAGAGATAAACCTGCTACAGTTAGGTGCTTCAGGAACAGAACAGGGTGAGAGTTTCCTGTCCTTAGAAAAGTTTTGTATCATTGTAATAAGCTTTATTCATTGATTAGTGCTGTTACCTGAGAAAACCTAGGGAGGCATTGTTTGCTGCTTTAGTTTTCAAAGAAGTAGGGTGGTGTTACTGAAGGAAGATCTGTGGTGTCATAGTAAGAGCATGCAGTGTCCAAGGGATGAGACCTAAAACACAGTGAGGACTATCTCTTATACAAGATGGTCAGTCAAAATTCTATCCTCAGTGTCTTGTCTTAAAGCAGTGTCTACTAACTAGGTGGAAAGTCAGAGACATCATCACCTTGTTCCTTAGCCTTGCTGGCAAATTCCCTGAACTCTGCATTGCTCTGTGAAGAGTTAGTGCAATTGGTCATTCCCCTGTTTCCATTCCCCTCTTCCTGTGCCTCAGCTGCCTCTGCCACCACCACCTTCTTGGAGGAGGTTCTATATAGAAATACTCAGAAATACATGACCAGAAATCAGGCATAAATAGAAGATGACTGATCTTGCAGGTAGGCAGATTTGTGTTCAGGCCCCAACCCCAGCAATTAACAGGTTTGTGGATTTTGGCCAGGGTGGACCTTTCCATGCTTGTCCCTGGGTTGTATAGAATAGACCTAAGGCTACCCTCTTGTTCCTGGTTATTTCTGTGCTTGTCCCTGGTTTGTATCGAATAAACCTAAGGCTACCCTCTTGCTCATGGTTACTTCTGTGCTTGTCCCTGGGTTGTAAAGAATAGATCTGAAGTTAGCTACCCTCTTGCTCATGGTTACTTCTGTGCTTGTCCCTGGGTTGTAAAGAATAGATCTGAAGTTAGCTACCCTCTCTATGGTGGTTACCTTTCTCCTTGCTGTCACAAAATGCCCCACAAAAGCAACCAAGGATCAAGGACAGCTTGAGCTTGAGGAAGGAGGATTTATTTTGCTTGTGGTTTTTGGGTACTGTCTACCATGTTAGGAAGGTGTGGTGACAGGAGTAGAGGGACAGCTCATCCTCTCCCTCTTAGTTGAAAATCCTAGTCCAATTAATACAGTCTAGAAACACCATCGCAGATTAATGAATGACCAAAGGTTTGCCTCCTAGGTGATTCGAGATCCTGTCATATTGACATTCAATATTAACAATCAAGTTCCCCACAGTAAGATAGTACTTTGCATCTTTGGTGTGGTGACATTGTCCCCAGGACCCATAAACACTTTCATCCTTTTTGGTACCCTAAGATCCTATTCTCATCTTCTGCAGATAATATAAGCTAAAGAGAGGAGAGGAGGAAACATCAATTAAGAAAATACTTCCATAAAATCCAGTTCTAGGCAAGCCTCTAGGGCATTTTCTTAGTGATTGATGGGGAGAGCCCATCTCATTGTGGGTGGTGATATCCCTGACTGAGGTCCCATAACTGAGTAAAACCATGCGAGCAAGGCAGTAAGCAGCATGATTCCATGGCCTCTGCATCAGCTCCTGCCTCCAGGTTCCTATCCCATTTGAATTCCTGTTCTGACATCCTTTGATGATGAATTGTGGTGTAGTAGTATAAGCACAATAAACCCCTACCTTCCCAACTTGCTTTTTGGTCAGGATGTTTCATCACAGCAATAGAAACCCAGACTAAGTTAAGTTAGATCCTGGAGTGGGGTATTGCTGTGACAGACCTAATTATGTTTGGAGGAGGACATTGGAACTTGGTGCCGGAAGACCCATTGAGTATTGACAGATCTGTGGGCTGTTCTGAGCTTGGAAGATAAAAATGTTGCAAGATCAGGGTTGGAGAGATGGCTCAGCAGTTAAGAGCACTTGGCTGCTCTTTCAGAGGTCTTGAGTTTAAACCCCAGCCATCACATGCAGCTCCCAGTCTGATGTTTTCTTCTGTTGTGTAGGTATACATGCTGACAAAGCACTTACATACATAAACAAAAATAGATGATAGTAAATAGATAATCTTTTTTAAAAAATGCTGAGAGCGCTGCAGGTGATAGACGCCTTCTAATAAAGTTTCAGAGGGAAGCAAAGGCTCTACTGGGCCTTTTCTGTGAAGAATCTGTGGTGTCTCCTCAGCTAGAACTGAAGAATTAGCTGTGATTAAGAAGAGACCAGAAACACTAAAGTAAAACCCTTTTTATTTGACTGGGAAAACTGATTCTGGTTAGCTGGAGCTGAGGGATTAGCAGTGATTAAGAAGAGACCAGCATCATTGAGGTAAAATCTTCTGGGAAGGTGTTTCCTGAGTCAGCACATAGAAGCTGTGTTCAACAGGCGGCCAAGGTTGTGCCCTGTGCTAGCAGCTGGAATTGTTAGGCCATCCATGGTTTTGAAGACATGAAGGAGTCATGGAGAGAAGCTGAGGCTTAGCACTCTGAGAGCCAGAAGAGGCCATTGATGAAGGAAGCAACCTAGCTGCAAAAGAAGATCCAGCAATTTTGGAGATGCCAGTACCATGGGATGACCACCAACAGCAGCAGCAGCAGTGGAGTGGAACCTGCCCAAACTTGTAAGACAAGCTGTGTGTGCTACAGAGGGCAGAGCTGGAGAAGTGACCCTTTGGAGGAACCCAGAAGATCCCGAGTAAATCCCAGATACTGCACATTGTATTATTTACACTGCTGAATTTGGTTTTGCTTTGTTCAGGTTGTGACTGTGCCCTGGTCCTTTCCTCTTAAAGTAATACAGTGGTTAATTTATTTTTGATTTTACAGGAGCCCATGGTTGAGAGACTGAATGTTTAAAGACATCTCCTAGCTGGGATTTCCTCATACCTAAGCTGTTCTTCTCTCTGCACACAGCAGTTGATTTCTTGTCCTTGATGCTGGGTTCCTGGGATGTTGCTTCTGTTTGGTGCTTGTAGGGCTTTCTCCTGCCCTTCAGATGCCCTTGGGTTTCTATAAGCTATTCTGTTTCCTGCAGGGAAGGCATCTCTCTTCATGCTTAATAGGTGTCAGAGTAGGCATGAGGTCACAGAAGCCAGTGTGGCTCCTTATTTGTCACCAGTACGTCAAGACTTTGCACTCAGGCTTGGTAGGATGATGTAGCCCTCTCACACCAGCCTCCCTCTTAATGAGATTACAGCTTCCATCACAGTGATGGTTTCTAGCTAAAATAGGCATAATTCTGTTGCCTCTATCCTTTTCTCTTGGTTCTATCTCCTTTGTCTTCCCAGCAATCCCTGAAACAGAGGGGGTGACAGCCGGTGGAGTTCTCTGCACGTCAGCAAAACCCATGTCTTACTGGAATTTTACAGACAATATTAGAAAATACGAAACTAAAAAGTTTGCGATGGTTCTTTGATGCCACGTGCCAAGTAACTTTCTATACATTCTCTGTATTTCAGCTGTGGCCTGGTCTTTATTGCTTAGAATTTACCTAAGTTCCATGAGAAAGAGCCACGTGCCAAGTAACTTTCTATACATTCTCTGTATTTCAGCTGTGGCCTGGTCTTTATTGCTTAGAATTTACCTAAGTTCCATGAGAAAGAGCTGATTGCTCGCACTTCCCTGCTCCTGTGTGTGTGTGTGGGGGGGAGTAGCCCCCCCCCATTTCTCAGTTTACTCTGAGCAGGCCAGAGCACAGCTTCGCATCCACTGAGTTGAATTGGGCTTTGCTTTAGTTCTCTGCTGGATGTTGAGCAGGTGTGAGCTCCCCTTCTTTGCAGACTCTGGCCTCAGGCATCTTGAATTTGAACTACTAATTACATTGTTCAGACTATAGTATTTTTGCCAGGATTTTGCCAGTGATGTGCATTGTGGGTTTAAAATGTGAATGAACTGCAAGATTTGAGTTTGTGTTTAATATTAAGTTGGTCTGGCATCCTTTAATCTAACTCATTCACTGGTCCATTATTCATTCAGTCCGGTAGCATATATTGAATAGCATACCTTCATTTTGCTGTGAGCTTTATTATAAGATGGTGGGAACAGAAAACATTTTTACTAGATTAGGTTAGAAGATTTGAGATATTACGCCTTGTCATACACAGTAAAGGGTTTAGATGTACCCCTAAAATAGTGAGTGTCCACTCAACAGATGGAGCTGAACAAGCTCTAGACAGACTTACCTTCACTGCCTAGGAGGTAAAGAAGGTCTTGAAGCAGCATGGGAAGAGAGGTGTGGAACCCTGCTGGAGTGATCTGAGTAGGAAACCATTAACCAAAGAACATACACAGGCTAGACTTAGGCTTCCCCGCATGTATGTAGCAGATGTGCAGCTTCATGTGGGTCCCGAACAACTGGAGTAGGGGCTATCCCAAAAGCTGTTGCCTGTGTGTGAGATATGTTCTACTAGCTGGGCTATCTGATCTCAATGGGAGAGGAAGTGCCTAACCCTAAAGAGACTTGAAGTGTCAGGGTAGGGGAATAATGTGGATACAGAGGAGGGGGTTCACTCAGAGGAGAAGGGGAAGGGGGATGGGGGAAGGATTGTTAAAGGGGGTGACAGGGAGGAGAGCAGTGAGTGAGATGTAAAGTGAATAAATAAAAATAAACATTTTAAATTAAATTTAAAAGGAGAGAGAAATGCTACAGTAGAAGAGAGCAGAATGGAGGGACATTTAGAAGTCAAGGTCCACAGAGTGTGATTAGGAAGACACAGGGATTTGGGAGGGGACCGCCGCAATCATGCGTATCCCATTTCTGGCCTTAGCAGGTGTGTGTATGTTGGTTCAACTATGGTTAGGAACAGGAGGGGAGCAGGCCTGGGGGGTGTCAGGCAGGGCAGGGCTGATGAGTTCAATTTTGACTGAGATGGATTTGTTATGCCTGTGAGAGCTCTTGGGGAGCTGGGGAGTAGACTTGGATGAAAACTCAGTAAGTTCTGGTCTCCGTCTGCAGCCTTAAATGAGGTTGAGCAGGCAAGAGTCTAGGAGGAGCTGGCGAGGAGCAGACAGTAGGAGGAGCGTGCTTCAGAGAGGAAGAGGCTGCTAGGGCTCCGATGGGGTCAGAGAGGGCAGGACATTCAAGTGGCACTTTTGTCCACTGCTGTAGTGACGCGTCTGGATTAGAAAGTGCACTCCTGCTTCATCAGCAGGGAGGAGATGAGTCACCTCGGTTGGCACAGGCTCCAGTGGAGTGCTGAGCAGAAATCAGATGAGGAGTGACAAGAGTGACATTGGCTGTGTGTGCAGAGACTGTCCTGGCTGTGCAGCTCTGCAGGGAGGGCAGGGCAGGTGCCTTCAGGGAGGGCAGGGACAGGGCAGGGCAGGTGCCTTCAGGGAGGGCAGGGGCAGGGTAGGTGCATGCAGGGAGGGCAGGGGCAGGGCAGGGCAGGTGCCTGTAGGGAGGGCAGGGGCAGGGCAGATGCATGCAGGGAGGGCAGGGGCAGGGCAGATGCATGCAGGGAGGGCAGGGGCAGGGCAGATGCATGCAGGGAGGGCAGAACAGGGCAGGTGTCTGCAGGTCTTGTGAGCAGAGAGGAAGATGAGGCGAAAGCTGAATTCTCTCCCTGGTTTCCCTCCTCCTCTGATATACAGCTCTTTAAAAACACATAGAAGTGTTTGAAACCATCATGTACTTTAAAGGAGTTTGAAGTAAATAGCAAGACTGGTCCCTTCCTGGGCCTTTTGATTGTAAGTTGTCGACCTGATGTACAGTCACCTGTAATTACTTTGATGCTAGCGAGTATCTCCTGGGAAAGGACTTCCTAGAATGTAACCACCATGCTATTGTCAAAGCTGCAGGTGTCCACCTCTTACAAGCCATCAGAGATCCCCACATACCCTGGTAACAGCCTTTAGAGCATACAGATGAAGCTGAGAACCATGGATTTTAAGTGGCCTTACTCTCTGTCACTCTCTGGACTCTTAAGGAGAGGTTCTTTCCTACATTCATGGTGTCGTCCTATTTGAGGACAGACTATTTCGTGGAGTAGTCAGAAGCTTGGATTTGCAGCTTTACTTGTTATTAAACTCAGACAATGTATCTGTGGAAGTCCATTTTCTATCCCTATAACAAAAAAACCCATAGCTAGGCAGTTTTATAGAGGAAAGGTGTCCAGGTATCTCACAGCGTTGTAGACTGGAAGTCCAGACAGTGCAGGGATGGCACCAGCAGGGCCCGGTGACTGTACCATGGCATGGCACATGACTGAGGGCAGGAGGGCTTGAGAGAGGGGGACGTTACATAGTAAGACAGGAAATGAGAGACTCTCTACTCCAATCCTGTGAGGGCTCACAGGGATCACAGGAGAACAATGCCAGTTTCGTCCCAGGGTAGCACCCTTAGTGACCTACAAAGCTGTGCCTCTTGAATATTCCCACAGATACTTGACAAGAGGAAGGAGGCCTGTTGGAGGGGAGAGGGACGGAGGAGCATAGTTAGGATGTGAAATTATGATTAAAGTACATTATATGCATGTGTGAAATTTCATAATGAAGCTAGTTATTTTGTATAATTATAACACAATATATGCTAATAAAATTAACAAGGTCTAGAAAGATGGTTCAGTCGGTAAAGGGCTTGCTGGGCAAGCTTGAGGACCTGAGTTCAAATCCCCAGCACTCATGTAAAAAGCCAGCCAGGAAGATATGCATGGAATTCAGGGCTGGGGAGGCAGAGACAAGAGGATCCTTGGAGCTTGCTGGCCAGCTAGTTCAACTGAATTGACAGACCTTGTCTTTCTCTTTCCTCCTTGCCCCGCCCCATACACACACACACAGACAGAAAGGAATGGAGTACAGAAGGATTCCTACACAGTCACCACAAGGGAGCCCAAACTGCCAATACCCAAACCCTAGGGGACATATTCAGACTGTGTCTAAATCATGGCCACATTGATGGTAGGGATGTCCCAGGCTGTGTCACCTGGTTTCTCCATGTCACTTGAGTGAGGAAGGATTAGTTGTGCCTCGGCCATGGTTATTATTTTTCCTGTTCTAATGAGTTAAGTATTTTACAGAGACATATTCTGGGACCCACTTCTCACCGAACTCGGTTGTTATGCATTCATTTATTTTTATCGGTATGGATGCATATTTTCATATTTTATTCACAAGCTATAATCTGTTTCTGTCATTATTCCAACGTTGAGGGTATTAATAACCTAGCCAGCGGGAGCCCTTTTAAATTGGTTTTTATGTGATTTAGATACTCCTCTTATTATTTGACCAATATTTTACTTTCTGACACAGATGTGCCACACTCATCTTGAGCTGCTCAGTAGCCCTGGAGTCAGCTGGTTCTCCTGTGAGCGCTGGTGTGTGTGTGTGTGTGTGTGTGTGTGTGTGTGTGTTTTAATAGATGGAATCACCACCCACACCAGCACTTTCATTTCTGAGTCTGGCTTTCCCATTCTGCCCCCCTCCCCCCAGTGGTTCTCTCCCACATTGAGGCTGAGTTGCCCAGGGAGGGAAGATAGAGGTGAGAAGCAAGAGAGCTACGGCTGTGTTTTTCCACATTGCTGCTTTGTTAAACCAGTTTCACATGTGTGAAACCAACACATTCGTGAAGCCTCTTTGTATTTGCATACTTTTCAAATAAATGTAAGAAAACAAAGTACAATTTCAGAGCTTGCAGAGTCCAAGTATTAGATACGCGGGGCCATCAAGGGAACAGTATATGGGCTGTGTCTAACAGCATTTCTGTGTTACCTGAGTGCTCGTGCAGTGAGTGGTGAATGTCTGTGAGCTTCATTTGTCAGTGTCCTGTCCCTCCATCCTCTGAGGTGTGACTGCTCAGCCGAGGACTAAAGTCATCTTCTAGAATTCTCTGGCCGGTGTCCCTGTAGTTTCCCTGCAAGTTCTCATCCTTGCTTCCTGTGGGGAGCCTTCCAGTCCCTTACTGCTTTGTCTTTTGTCAAGGCCGTGGAGTTTGTGCAGCCCAGTAGTCAAGATGATCAACTTTGGAGTTGAATAGAGTTCCTCAGGTTCCCACCCTACTGCTCACAGGCTGACCAGTGCTTTGCGAGGAGGACAGTGGAGTGTGGCTGCCTCACTGAGCTTTAGAGGAGGACAGTGGAGTGTGGCTGCCTCACTGAGCTTTAGTGAGGATTACGTGAAACCCTGCCTGGCTAGTGGCAGCACTTAATGTTGAGCCAAGATTAGAAGAATGCCATAGCTCAGAGCCTGGCATTTTACTCTCAAAGGTAGCGTCTTTCCCCAACTTAATTCCAAACTCCAGATTGGAGCAGAGTTCTCTTTTTCTGCTTTGTGACTAGGCCCTGTCACTGTCAACAGTCCTGTCATTGAATAGTCCCCCTCCCCCTGAGCTCCAAGATCCTGCTCCATGTACATGACATTGCTAGTAGAGCAGTCCCTTCCCTTTTGTCAGTGCTCTGGGGAGATACTGAATGCTTTTTCCAACCTTGCTCTCTTGTTGATTATGAATCAATAGTTTGGGTAACATGGTCGATGCCACAGTCTGCTGCTGCTGGGCAGAGCTGGTTCTCCTACTTTCCCCTTAATGCAAGTGGTCCTTGGTCCCCAATACCATGCTTGCAGAATTTCTCTAGACAGGGAAGTGGCCGCACAATGACCCTCTATATTTTTATGCTTTTAAAACTGGTGGCAGATGCCAAGAAGTTTTAAAAATATAATGCAATTACTGACCTGGTTATCTTCCAGCCCTGGGTCTTTATAGAAGCCTTTTAGTAACTGGATTGGATTCTGTAAAAACCGCAGCAGTCTGAGATACAGTAGATAATGAATCTGCCTGGTTGTGGAATAATTCTTCTGTATTTTTTTTTCTTTCCTCTTCCCTACCAACAAAGTGCTCTGCTAAAAATAGGTTTGATTTTTTTTCTCCCTTTTAAAATAATGCCTTCTTATTGTTTTTTTTTTCTTTTCTTTTTTGGACTGATTTTTATACTAAATAGTTTACATCCCCTGGACCAACTTAGTCAATGTCTGTTTTGGCAGTGTTCTGATAACAGTGTATGATAGAGATGTTGACATTCGAAGAACGTATGTATCATTTGATCTGAATTTTCAGCTCAAAATGCTATGCCTGGCCTTGATCGTAGTCTCTTACTTAATGGTTCCAAATTAATATTCTCTGGAAAGATGTGTTAGAAATAGTTCATAGTTTTGTGTGGTAACATTTAGTTATATGTGGTAATGACAATGGATACAGGTAGGCCCTGACTTTGCATCCAGTCATCCAGGCATCCAGCCATCCAGCTATCTGTCTCTCTTTATATCCACCAGTCTGTCTAGCTATTGCTTTGTTTTTTTGTGGCTGTGTGTATGTGCATGTGGACAAGTTCATGTGGGTGGATCCAGAATTGATATCAATGTCTTCCTCAATAGCACCTCCCTTTTTTCATTTGAAATGTTCTTGCTGTATAGCCCAGGTTGGCCTGGAAATGTAGATGAGGCTTGCCTCACATTCACATGAGATCATCTTGTGTCTGCCTCCCAAATTCTAAATCTCTTTATCTGGCTTTACATTCTACTTTTAAGAAAAGCCTGGAGCTCATCAGTTGATTATGGTGGCTTGGGGTGGGGGGTGGGGGGATATGCTCCAGGGATGCCCCTGTCTCTGCCTTCAGTGCTGGGATTATATTCTCATGCCACATTGCCTGGCTTTTAGATGTTGGTGGGGATCCAAACTCAGGTGCTTGTGTTTGCACAGACTCTTTACAGAGTAAGCAGTCTCCCAGGCCAGGGCTCTGTATTTAAATGCTGACTCTGCAGCATATGCCTTAGTGACCAGGGATAATTTATTTGCTTTTGGTTTCTGCACATGTAGAATTGAACCTCACAAGGTTGGTGCAGGGGTTTACAAATGAACTGTGCACAATGGGACACAGCAAGGACACTTCGTGTGAATGCACACGATTGTTCTTATTTACAGGCCTTGCTGCTTTTCATTATGGTCTGCCCCAGAGGGAGAGGACGGAGATTTAAAATGCACCTTAATGGCCAGTGTTTCAGTTCCCATGTGGTAGGCAGGATGCCTACTTTGTATGGGTTAGGTAGAAAAGTGACCTACCTTGTTCTTGTGGCTTTGATAAAGA
Source organism: Tokudaia tokunoshimensis (assembly GCA_036184795.1). Classification (NCBI taxonomy): domain Eukaryota; kingdom Metazoa; phylum Chordata; class Mammalia; order Rodentia; family Muridae; genus Tokudaia; species Tokudaia tokunoshimensis. The sequence continues at coordinate 68,742,026 of BTHU01000008.1, read as the reverse complement.
CCGTGATCAAAAGCAATTTGAAGGACGTGTGTCCCCATCACAGTCTGTCACTGAGGGAAGAGCCAAGTGTATCAGAGCAAGGCTGGAGTTAGGGGCTGATCTGGTCTACCCTGCTGTCTTAGGGTTTCTATTGCTGTGACAAAACACTGTGGCCAAAAAGCCAGTTGGGGAGGAAAAGGTTTGTTCTGATTATTCTTTCATATCTCTGTTTATCATCTAAGAAAGGGCAGGAACTCCAACAAGGCAGGAGCTGAAGTAGAAGTCATGGAGGAGTGATGCTTGCTCGCTCCTCATGGCTTGCTCAGCCTGCTGCTTGTTTTGTTTTTTGTTTTTTCTCTCTTTATCAGAACCCAAAAGCACCAGCCCAGGGGAAGGAGCACCCAAAATGGGCTGGGCCTTCCCCCATCAATCACTAATTAGGAAAATGCTCTACTGGTTGGCCCAAAGCTTGATCTTAGGGCGGCATTTTCTCAGTTGAGGTTCCCTCCTCTCAAATGACTACATATTTTGTCAAGTTGACATAAATCTAGTAAACGCACCCACCCTCATCCTCCACTCGCCATTGGTAGCTTGCTTTTTATACACCTCATAACCACCTACCCACACAATGGGCTATGGCTTCCTCCATCAATCATTAATTAAATAAATTCCCCACAGATTTGCTTACAGACAATTATATGGAGGCATCTTCTGAATTAAGGGTCTTTTTTCCCAGCTGGCATCAAGTTGACAAAAAACTAACCAGCATATAAGAGACCCTGTGTTCTAGAATGCCTGCATCTGGCTTATTGGGGGGCTGAGGCCCTGCTCATGGACACAGAAAAATGCAACCTCTCTGGAATACATTTTTGTTACCTTATAAGTGTAGCATACCTCCTGTCCATGTGTCCCTGCCGTGCTCCCCATCAACATTCACCCAAGAGAAACCTAAGCTCCGGCCTTGAGAGACACCTGAATGACAAAGACAGACTGTTGGGCGTGTGCACACATTACCATGCATCTTATCTTTAATAACCCAAACTTGAAAGCTATATGAAAAAGGAAAAATAAAGTGCTGGATCCATTCACGGGGATAAGACCTGGCTGTAAATCAAGCAGGCTGTCCGTATGTGGAACAAAGGCCAGCCTTAAGATAATTATTCTGAGTGAGCAAAGGCAAGTTCCTCCTGCTTCCCCCAGTGGGGAGCATATGCTATTCAATTACTTGTATATAAAATTCCACAAACATACACATGGGTGAACAGAGACAGGAAGTAGACAAGTCGTTGTGGATGGTGGAAGGGGAGGTTGGAGAAGGCATTATGAAGAGGCACAGTGGAGCTTTAAGGAGTGCGTGGCTGTGCTCACTCTCTTGACGCAGTAGTTTCTGGAGAGGCACTGTCTTATATACCCTTCTTATTTTAATGCTTAAAAAAAAGATTATTCTATCAAAAAGCATTCTACTACAGCAAAAAAAAAATCAAAAAAACAAACAAAACATGCTTGTCTAGCTACTATAGCAAAAAAGTTCCTAAGCCAACTCCAGCAAACATTTGAGTCAATAATTGATTAACTATATTGTTTAATTTCTGAACTTACAATGCCTTATTGGATATTTTTGTCTGAAGCGGTATGTCTGAGAGGACTTGAATGAGCAACCTTTGTGATCAAGTCCTCTGTGGCAGGAAAAAGCTTTTGTAATTATCGTATTGATTTTATAATTAACCATTATATTAATGCAAGATGATGTGTCTTCATAGACTTTCAGTTCTGTAGCTACAAATCTAAGTCTTTTTGTTTTGGTTTTAAGTAGAAACTTTCTCATGCTTTCTTTCCTTCTTTACCACCTCTCTGCTTAAGATGCCATTTTCAACATTAAAAGAGAATGTATAGGAAGCCTCTCTATTCCACATAACCAGACTCACGCCATTGATGAAATCATTGTAAACCTTGTCCATCAGTTAAGACAGAGAATCATAAACTTTTAGATCAAAGCATGTTTGAAATCTTAATGGACATATCAGAGTGTAGCTCTAATTAGACTTCTAGAATATTTCCCAACCCAAATTAATTTATAATTTCTATTTGGAGTTCTTTAAATTGGAATGTGAATTGAGAATGCTTTTGAAAGAGAATGTGAGACAACTGTAGTAGCTGCCCGTGGTTGCAGAGGACAGGTTATAACTCCCGCTGCTCACATCTTTGTCTGTTAAGAAAGTAAGACAAGAGGCATAATGTCGCTCGGGTCTCAGGCTGCTTGTGTGAGTGCGGCTCCCAGGTGCGGGGCTGATCTGCAGTGACCAGCGCGCCAGCTCTATTGTGGGACTTCTGCCTGGCAGAGGGACCCTGCACTGGGCGGGAGCCTACCAGCTTTCCTTCCGCGACCTCTGTTCCCGCAGACTGCGCTGAAGAGACAGGTACCCCAAGCTCCCTATCCCCAATATAACATCACTTGGGACACGGCCTGTTGGGGCTTCCGTCTGTGCCCGAGAACGGGTCAGCGCTGTGGTCGTCTGGGTGCCAGATCGGCGGGCCATCGCGTCTACAGGGTGAGCAGCGCCACGGAGAGTGCCCTCCGCCATCTTTGCTCCAGTGACTGGGAGGTTGGGACAGCCAGGTTCTGAGACAGACAGGCATAATATCGCTTGGGTCTTGGGCGGCTTGTGTGTATGCGGCTCCCAAGTGCTGGGCTGATCTACAGTAACCAGCGCGCCAGCTCTGCTGTGGGGCTTCTGCCTGGCTGAGGGACGCCCCCTCCCCCCCTAGGAGAGACCACACACCCCTGCACAGGGCAGGAGCCTACCAGCCTCCCTTTGGCGACCTCTGCTCCAGGAATCCACTAGGCTGAGCCTTTAGATGTGCAAGGCCTCCCCAATATAAGATCACTTGGGGCAAGGCACATTAGGGCTCCAAAGTCACTCAGGAGCAGGCAGGCCCCAGAAATCGGTGCCAGGGGAATCCTGGTAATCCAGGGGGGGCAGAAATAGCTTTGCAGGCTCACAGGAGGTCCAACCAACAGCCAGTGGCAGCAGGACCAACTAACACCAGAGGTATCCAGATGGCAAAAGGCAAACGTAGGAATGTTACTAACAGAAATCAAAGTAATGTGGGACCATCCGAACCCAACTCTCCAACAGCAGCAAGTCCTGGATACCCCACCACACCCGAAAGACAAGATCTGGATTTAAAATCACTTCTCATGATCCTATTAGAGGATCACAAGAAGGACACAAATAAATCTCATAAAGAGTTACAGGAGACCATGAATCAACGGTTAGAAGCCCTTACAAAGGAAACACAAAAATCGCTTAGAGAAATGCGGGAGAACATGGATCAAAAGATGGAGGCGCACAAGGAGACAACACAAAAATCGCTTAACGAGATGAATCAACGGGTAGATGCACTCACAAAGGAATCACAAAATTTGCATAAAGAAATGCAGAAGAATATGGGTCAACAGATGGATGCCCATAAGGAGGCAACACAAAAATTGCTTAAAGAAATGAATCAACGGTTAGATGCCCTTACAAAGGAAACACGAGAACTGCTTAAAGAAATGCAGGAGACGATGGATCAACAGATGGAATCCCATGAGGAGGAAACACAAAAATCGCTCAGAGAAATGCAGGAGAACGTGGGTCATCAGGAAGAAATCCTGAAAGAGGTAATGCAAAAATACCTTAAAGAAATACAGGAAAATACAAACAAACAAGTGAAGGATCTCAGCAAATCCATCCAGGAACTAAAAAAGGAAGTAGAAACAACTAAGAAATCACAAAGGGAGACAACTTTGGAGATAGAAAACCTTGGGAAGAAATCAGGAGTCATAGATGCAAACATCAACAATAGAATACAAGAGATGGAAGAAAGAATCTCAGGTGCTGAAGATTCCATAGAAAGCATCGACTCAACAGTCAAAGAAAATGCAAAATGCAAAAAACGTGTAACCCAAAACATCCAGGAAATCCAGGACACAATGAGAAGACCAAACCTAAGGATTATAGGTATAGATGAGAGTGAAGATTTGCAACTTAAAGGGCCAGTAAACATCTTCAACAAAATTATGGAGGAAAACTTCCCTAACTTAAAGAGAGAGATGCCGATGAACGTACAAGAAGCCTACAGAACTCCAAACAGACTGGACCAGAACAGAAATACCTCCTGTCACATAATAATCAAAACACCGAATGTCCTAAACAAAGAAAAAATACTAAAAGCAGTAAGAGAAAAGGGGCAAGTAACATACAAAGGAAGACCTATCCGAATCACATCAGACTTCTCACCAGAGACTATGAAAGCCAGAAGATCCTGGGCAGATCTCATGCAGACACTAAGAGAGCACAAATGCCAGCCTAGACTACTATACCCAGCAAAACTCTCAATCACCATAGATGGAGAGACCAAGATATTCCATGATAAAACCAAATTTTCACAATATCTTTCCACAAATCCAGCCCTGCAACGGATAATAGGTGGAAACCTCCAATACAGGGAGAGAAACAACACCCTGGAAAAAATGAGATAATAACCTTCTTGAATCAAACCCAAAAGTAGATAACCACTCAAACATAAAGATAGCGTCAAGAATGGCAGATGGCAATAATCACTATGCCTTAATCTCTCTTAATATCAATGGTCTCAATTACCCAATTAAAAGACATAGACTAGCAGCCTGGATACGTAAACAGGACCCAGCATTTTGCTGCATGCAGGAAACGCACCTCAGTGTCAAAGACAAACACTACCTCAGAGTAAAAGGCTGGAAAACAATTTTACAAGCAAATGGCCCCAAGAAACGAGGTGGAGTTGCCATCCTAATATCGGATAAAATTGATTTTCAACCTAAAGTCATCAAAAAAGACACAGAAGGACACTACATACTGATCAAGGGAAAAATCCACCATCAAGAACTCTCAATTCTGAATATCTATGCTCCAAATGCAAGGGCACCCTCATTCGTAAAAGAAACTTTACTAAAACTCAAAGCACACATCGCACCGCACACAATAATAGTGGGTGACTTCAACACCCCGCTCTCTGAAATGGATCGTTCAGGAAAGCAGAAACTAAACAGGGACACAGTGAATCTAATTGAAGCCTTGGACCAAATGGAACTAACTGATATATATAGAACATTTCATCCTAGAGCTAAAGAATACACCTTCTTCTCAGCTCCTCATGGTACCTTCTCCAAAATTGACCATATAATTGGTCACAAATCAGACCTCAACAGATATAAGAAGATAGAACTAATCCCATGCCTCCTATCAGATCACTATGGAATAAGGGTGGTCCTCAATGGCAACAAAAACAAAAGAAAACCCATGGAGGCTGAACAATGCTCTACTCAATGATAACTTGGTCAAGGTGGAAATAAAGAAAGAAATCAAAGACTTTTTGAAAGTTAATGAAAATGAAGGCACAACATACCCTAATTTATGGGACACAATGAAAGCAGTGCTAAGAGGAAAATTCATAGCCCTGAGTGCCGCCAAAAAGAAACGGGAGACAGCATACACTAACAGCTTAATGGCACACCTGAAAGCCCTGGAACAAAAAGAAGCAAATACACCAAAGAGGAGTAGAAGGCAGGAAATCATCAAACTCAGGGCTGAAATCAATCAAGTAGAAACAAAACCATACAAAGAATCAACAAAACGAGGAGTTGGTTCTTTGAGAAATTTAACAAGATAGATAAGCCCTTAGCCAGACTAACCAGAGAGCACAGAGATAGTATCCAAATTAATAAAATCAGAAACGAAAAGGGAGAGATAACAACAGAAACTGAGGAAATTCAAAAAATCATCAGATCCTACTACAAAAACCTGTATTCAACACAACTAGAAAATCTTGAGGAAATGGACAATTTCCTTGACAGATACCAAGTACCAAAATTAAATAAGGATCAAAGAGACCATCTAAACCGTCCTATAACCCCTGAAGAAATAGAAGTTGTCATTGGAAGTCTTCCAACCAAAAAAAGCACAGGTCCAGATGGTTTTAGTGCAGAATTCTATCAGACCTTCAAAGAAGACCTAACACCAATACTCTTCAAACTGTTCCACAAAATAGAAACAGAAGGAACACTACCCAACTCGTTCTATGAAGCCACAATCACACTAATACCAAAAGCACACAAAGATCCGACAAAGAAAGAGAATCTCAGGCCAATCTCTCTTATGAATATCGATGCAAAAATACTCAATAAAATTCTTGCCAACCGAATCCAAGAACACATCAAAATGATCATTCACCACGATCAAGTAGGCTTCATCCCAGGGATGCAGGGATGGTTCAATATAAGGAAATCCATCAATGTAATCCACTACATAAACAATCTCAAAGAAAAAAACCACATGGTCATCTCATTAGATGCTGAGAAAGCATTTGACAAAATTCAGCATCCTTTCATGCTAAAGGTCTTGGAAAGATCAGGAATTCAAGGCCCATATCTAAACATAGTAAAAGCAATTTACAGCAAACCGGTAGCCAGCATCAATCTAAATGGAGAGAAACTTGAAGCAATCCCACTAAAATCAGGGACTAGACAAGGCTGCCCTCTCTCTCCATATCTTTTCAATATAGTACTTGAAGTTCTAGCTAGAGCAATTAGACAACAAAAAGAGGTCAAAGGGATACAAATTGGAAAGGAAGAAGTCAAACTATCACTATTTGCAGACGATATGATAGTATACATAAGCGACCCAAAGAACTCCACCAGAGAACTCCTACAGCTGATAAACGACTTCAGCAAAGTGGCCGGATATAAAATCAACTCAAGCAAGTCAGAAGCCTTCCTATACTCAAAGGATAAGCAGGCTGAGAAAGAAGTAAGAGAAATAATACCCTTCACGATAGCCACAAACCATATTAAGTATCTTGGCGTGACTCTAACCAAACAAGTGAAAGATCTGTATGACAAGAATTTCAAGTCTCTGAAGAAAGAAATTGAAGAAGACCTCAGAAGATGGAAAAATCTGCCATGCTCATGGATTGGCAGGATTAATATAGTAAAAATGAGCATCTTACCAAAAGTAATACACAGATTCAATGCAATCCCCATCAAAATCCCAACTCAATTCTTCATAGAGTTAGAAAGAGCAATTCAAAAATTCATCTGGAATAACAGAAAACCCAGAATAGCTAAAACTATTCTCAAGAGTAAAAGAACCGCTGGGGGAATCAGTATCCCGGACCTCAAGCTGTACTACAGAGCAATAGTGTTAAAAACTGCATGGTATTGGTACAGTAACAGACATGTAGATCAATGGAACAGAATTGAAGACCCAGAAATGAATCCACACTCCTATGGTCGCTTAATCTTTGACAAAGGAGCTAAAACCATCCAGTGGAAAAAAGATAGCCTTTTCAACAAATGGTGCTGGCTCAGCTGGAGGTCAACATGCAGAAGAATGCAAATTGACCCATCCTTATCTCCTTGCACTAAGCTCAATTCTAAGTGGATCAAAGATCTCCACATAAAACCAGACACACTGAAACTAATAGAAGGGAAACTAGGGAAGAACCTTGAACAAATGGGCACAGGGGAGAATTTCCTGAACAGAACTCCAATAGCTTATGCTCTAAGATCAAGAATAGACAAATGGGACCTCATTAAATTACAAAGTTTTTGCAAGGCAAAAGACACTGTCAAAAAGACAAAGCGGCAACCAACTAACTGGGAAATGATCTTTACCAACCTTACATCCGACAGAGGGCTAATATCCAAGATATACAAAGAACTCAAGAAGTTAAACTCCAGAGAGGCAAGTAACCCTATTAAAAAATGGGGTACAGAGCTCCACAAAGAGTTCTCACCTGAAGAATATCTAATGGCTGAGAAGCACCTAAAGAGATGTTCATCATCCTTAGTCATTAGGGAAATGCAAATCAAAACAACCCTGAGATTCCATCTCACACCAGTCAGGATGGCTAAGATCAAAAACACAGGAGACAGCAGTTGTTGGCGAGGATGTGGAGAAAGAGGAACACTCCTCCACTGCTGGTGGAATTGCAGGCTGGTACAACCACTCTGGAAAGCAGTCTGGCGGTTCCTCAGAAAACTGGGCATGACACTCCCGGAGGATCCGGCTATACCACTCCTGGGCATATACCCAGAGACTTTACCTGCATGCAATAAGGACACATGCTCCACTATGTTCATAGCAGCCTTATTTATAATAGCCAGAAGCTGGAAAGAACCCAGATGTCCCTCAACGGAGGAATGGATTCAGAAGATGTGGTATATCTACACAATGGAATACTACTCTGCAATTAAAAACAATGAATTCACGAAATTCCTAGGCAAATGTTCAGAACTTGAAAATATCATCCTTAGTGAGGTAACCCAATCACAAAAGAACACACATGGTATGCAGTCACTGATAAGGGGATATTGACCCAGAATCTCGGAATACCCTAGACACAATCTGCATATCAATAGATTTCTAAAAAGATGGAAGGAGAGACCCCTGGTCCTGGAAAGACTGGATGTAGGGGAACGCCAGGACAGAGTAACGAGAGGGGATTGAATGGAGAAAAGAGGGAGGGAAGGGGGCTTATGGGACTTTCGGGGAGGGAGGAAACGGGAAAGGGGAAGTGATTTGGAATGTAAATTAAAAAAATAAAATAAAAAAAAAAAAGAAAGAGAATGTGAGTATATATTCTTTATTAAATTCTCACATTTTTTTTAAAATTTTTTGTTGTTGTTGTTAGCATCTTCCAAAACTTTTTTGTTGAGTTTTCATACCAATAACAACTCTTTTAAAAAATAATCCACAGTCTTGGTCCATTCCATATTTAAATGTAAAATTACTTAAGGAGTATAACTGGTTTGTACAGGTCAAAGGGCAAATAAACTGGCCCAGTAGGCCTAGTATTAAGTATTGGGCACAGACCACTCACCCAAGGGTGCCTTTTAATTTGCCAAGGTAGTGAAGAATAGATTGAGTAATGAGATAATCTACAGAATACATATATGGCAAGCAACTGAAACACAGCACATTATAAGTCTTTTATAGAGCCAGAATCTAAAGAAAATATGAGTCTTTATTGACATTTTTTGTTATAGAATGGCTATTTGCTTAATCAAATCGAGAATCACTTGGGAGACAGGTGTCTGGCCACCTTTATGGGCGAGTTATCTTAATTACATTACTTAATGTGGAAAGACCTGCCCACTGTGGGTGGCACCATTCCCTAGTTGGGATCCTAGACTATATAAATAGAGAAGGAGATCATGCATTCACCACTTTCTTTTTTTTTAAAGATTTATTTATTTATTATATGTGAGTACACTGTAGCTGTCTTCAGCACCCCAGAAGAGGGCATCAGATCTCATTACAGATGGTTGAGAGCCACCATGTGGTTGCTGGGATTTGAACTCAGGACCTTCAGATGAGCAGTCAGTGCTCTTAACCACTAAGCCATCTCTCCAGCCCCACTGACCACTTTCTGCTTCCTTATTGTTAATGCTGTGTAACTAGCTGCTTCAAGCTCCTGGCTCCTGTTGCCTTGATTTCCCTGTGATGATAGACTGTACCTTGAACTGTGAACCAGAATAAACCATTTTCCTTTTAAGTTGTTTGTGCCAGAGTGTTTTATGACAGCAACAGGAAAAGAAGTGAAGACAGATGAGCTTTCTTTTCATCTGTTCTATATATCTACATGCATGCAGAAAGTAATTTAGACTTTTTAGTATCTTGTGCCAGGACAAAACAGTGGTAAACATCCTGGCACATAAGCACCCATCCTTATCTCTAAATAGAATAGGACCCATCTTGAAATAACCAGTCAAGAATGAGCCGCACTTACAACTAACTCTTAAAGAATATGGTCATATTGATTGCCACAAAGCTCATGCTTGCTCAAGAGGAAGGTACACTGTCTTTCTTGTTAGTGTGGTAGTGTTCAGACCCCTGCTGTCTGGATGGAAAATGTCTTCTTGAGTTTACATTTGGAAGAGTTGACGGAACATGACCTTTGGTCTGTTTTTCAACATTTCCATCTATAATATTAATTTTTTTTGATTCTTTGTTTTATATTAGGGTATTTATCATAGTTTCTTGCTGAGTTCTTCCTTTTCTTCTTGACTGTACCTGAGAGTAACTTTGAGCTGGAGCTTATAAAAATGTTTCTGGAGTCCATTGCGTATCTTCTGTCTTCATTTACAGTGTTTTTACCTTAGATAATTTTAAAGAAATGTATTTATTATAGTTATTGCTTGTGTCTGCATGTTATGTATACATGCACTTACCATAGAGTGCATGTAGGGGACACAGGCTTCTGGAGCTGGCTTGTTCTTTCCTCTTTTAGTGGGTTTCGGGATCAGACTAAAGTTGATATGTTTGTCATTAGTGCCTTCAATCCCAGAACCATCTCAATGGCCATTTTCACTTTTGTGTTGCATAGTGTCTCTCTGACTTCCCTTCTTGTACTTTGTTGTTTTATGACGGGGGCTCACTATCTCTCGATCTGTAGACCAGGCTGGCCTTGAACTCACAGAGATCTGCCTGCCTCTGCCTCTGCCTCTGCTTCCTGAGTACTGGGATTGAAGACGTCACCACTGTGCCCATCTTCTGCATTGTTTTTATGTACAAAGTTCTTCAGAATGACTCCACGTTTCCACACCTATGAATATTATTCCTCCTCTAGACGCTGTGCCTTCCCTAGACAAGCGTGCCCTGGGCCAGTAAGAACTTGGGTTTCTTCTAATTTTATAAGTGGCTTTTACTATGTGACAATCAGTTTTACACCTTTACAATTCCTTTATTCTTCAGCGTATTCTTTTCTGTTGCAAATATTTCCAGACGGTCTGTAACTCATTCCTGCAGCGCTGCAGGCTTGTCCCTGGCATTCCTTGTGGACGGGTAGCTCGCTGAGGATCTCGTGTGGAACTTTTGTTATCTCATATGTACATTTGTTTCGTTGTTGTTGTTTCTTAACATCATTGTATTTAGCCTCTTCTAAAAATCCTTTTGCTTTTTTTTTAAACCTAGTCTGAGATTTTTGTTGTTGTTGTTGTTGTTGTTGTTCTCCTCTCCTTTTCTTAGAAAGCACTTAATAAACATCACTTTTTTAAAAAAAAATAAAATCGGCGCAGGCCTGGAGAGATGGCTCAGCAGTTAGGAATGTTTGCTGCATAATCATGAGGGCTGGATTCCATCACTCAACACTACTAAGCTGTAGGGTGCACATCTGTACCTCTGCCCCTTCCAAAGCAGCCAGAAATAGCTGAACTCGTTGGTTTCCAGCCGAGCTGAGATTTAGGAGGAGTCTCTGTCTCCAAATCGGCAGGTATAGAGCAGTAAAGGGAGGACCTGCCACCTGCCACATGCATTCACACCCACCCATACGTGTACACACACCAACCATCTGTTCACACACACATAGCTAAATTGACAAATAAATGATTTAGATTTAAAATAATAATTTAAAAAACCAGCACAGCCTCCTGGGTTCTGCCTGTGGCTAGTGTGATCTGTGCCATCTAGACCAGCTCTGAAGAGCAGTGGGTGTTTCCTGAATGCATTCTTCCTTTGCGATTTTTCTCACTCCTCTGAAAAGGACGATCTGACCACACCAGACACCACACTTCTAAAATGTCACCATTAGGGCCTGAGGCTGAATGTGGGGCTCTAGAGCCCTCAGACAACTTGGACTGCCCATTGAAAATCCAGTGCACAGCATTATCAAGCCTGGGTCAGCTGCTTTATTTTTAGCCCGGGTGCTTTATGCATTTTGAGACAATCATACAGCAGCTGCAATGTCTGAGCCGATGGCTTAAGTTAGCTGAGCCAACTGGGTGCCACCACCGTTGGATGTGGGTGAGTTCCAAGTTCTAGTAGCAGGTGACCAGGGCTGACCCCGGAACCCTGTCTTGGGTTCTTCCTCTTAGTGACCTTCTTCTGGGCTTTTTGGTCTGGCTAGGAAGTGTTGGTGGCTTCCCTTCCTGATCTGGTGTGCTGCGACACATACCTGCAATTGGTAAGGACTGCAGGGTTATGAGGAACTATTAGCAGACTTGAAGAAAAGAGGCTTGATTGCAGCAGAGCTGCATGCTTCTGCTTTCCCATGCCACACCCTGGCAAGTGTGCCCTGTGCTGACCATTGATCTCAGCAGAGGCTGTCTCACAATGGCTGCATCCCAGCCTCAACCCTTGGACTGCCCAGACAGACGCTGAAGCTTCTGTAGGTTCTGTAGCCTGCACTAATCCTTTTGAAGTGTCTGTTGTGGCCAGTGGTTCTCCAGTGGTGTTGCCACTCTCGGGGGTTCTTGTTGGCTTGTTTAGTTTTTGTTTGTTTCTTTTTTGAACTCGTAAATCAGTTGCTTATATGGGAGAGATGTTGGAGCAGATGCTAGAAAGGAACCACCTAGTGTTAAAAAGCAACATTCTCCATAGCATGGAAAGTGTGAGACCAAGAGCAGAACTTGCTGTGTTCAGGCAGAGTTCTTTCTGAGAAGTAACTGTGGTAGAGGCCCGGTGTCTTTGTCCATTCATCCTTCAGAAGAGTATAAGATAGGCTTTTGGCTTGTTGAGTCAGCCAGGTCCTAGAAGTCAAGAGTCTGGAAAATACTTTACAGTATTATAATAAATTTGAAACATAGGATTTTCTCTCATGCTCCTTCATTCCACTTTATTTGGAAGGTTTGTTGGGTGTATATGTGTGTGTGCTATTATTGTTTTTATTGGGGGGGATGCACCTGTATGAACAAACGCATGTGTATACATACATGTGGAGGTCACAGATCAACATTGGGATTTGTTCTTCCCCAAATCCAAATAAGGAGCCAGCCACCCTATCTTTTCAGACTTTTTTTTTTTTTGAATGCAGTGTGTTAGTGGTTTCTGGGACTCACTGACTAGTCTAGTCTGACTGGCCATTCAGCCCCAAGGATCTGCATAGCTCCACCTCCCCAGCTCTGGGATACAAGTGCACACCATGATAGTGTTTACAGGGGTTCTAGGATTGAACCGAGCTCCTTATGCTTATGTGGCAAGCACTTCCATCAACTGAGCTGACGCCATCCATCTTCTAAGTTCTAATAGAAACATGTCCGATTTCGCTGAGTATTTCCTGGCATAAACTTTAAGATGTTATGTTCATCCCACCCCCTTCCCATTCTGTGCCTTTCCCATAGCCTTCCTAGCTGGCAAAGGCTGCCCACAGACTCAGGAAGCAGACTGAGCAACCGTAAAGGACCCTTCATGGAAACTCCTGGTCAAAGGGCCTGGCTGAGGAGGTTGTGAGCTGGGTGTTTGGCAAAAGGTCCTCACGTGTGTTGAAGTGTTGACGGAGGGAGCGGATTTGTGCGGAAGCCCTGGGTGCTGCCTCCGTGCTACCTGCTGTGACTCAGGCATGGAGTGACCTGAATCTCCCTCCATCTCCGGAGCTGCAGCAGGGAACCAGCCACGTGAGGCAAGTCTCCCATGGGTTCCTTCTGGTAAATTCTTTTTGATTCTCTGATGATGTGTAACTCCTAGCCTAGAAAATACATAGGTGTTAAAGGGTTCATTCTGAAAGTTCCTGCTGTGTTTTTCCTGCTGTTAGTTTTTAGTGTGGAACACTGGGCGGAAGGTGCTGAAAACATTTTCCAGCTTTGTATGTTCGGAAGAAAGTTCTAGTAAGGAGCAAGCCCGGCTCGCGTAGCGCTCCCTCTCCGGCAGGCTCTTGTGACTCTACTACATCTGACTCACTATGTAAAGAATGGTTTCTAGGATTAAAGAGCTGGGTTCTTAATTTTTGTACGGTGGCTCGGGAAGGCACATTAGCATTTAGCTGTGGTCTTTGCTGTGTTCAGGTTTTTTGGCTCTCGCTTTGGATTAATGACTGTGGCTTGGGTGCCAGAATGTCCTGGTTTTTGACTGAGCAAAGCAATGAATCTAGGTTTAAAAAGAGAGAAAAGCTGTACATGTTGGCCACAAATCTCCTTAGGTTGGAGCTGCAAGAAGGGTGACAGCAGCACACATTTCTCCTGGAAACTGTCACTGATTTACTGTGTTTGGCTCGGGTGGGAGAGTCCCACTCCTGCAGGGAAGGGTCAGGGTAGGGGAGCTGTGGGGATGGATTCATCCATTATTTTGGCTTCTCTTTCTCATTTTTACTTCTTCTCTTGATAGGAGGTCACTCACATGCTCTGCTCCCCAGTGTCAGTGATGGCTGTGTATCTATAGTTTTCTAATCTTTGTAAATTGACATCAAATAGTATTGTAGAAGCTTTTGTGCATTTGTGTATTTAGTTTTTGAGCATATGCACACTTCTTACCCCCCTGGAACTTTTTAACCTCCAGCTTTCTAGATAGTTTGACTTCTCCGTTATGCATGTGACTGTACATCCATAGAGAAGAGCAGGCGGGCAGGGTTCCCTCTATGTAGAATCCGGGAACCACTAATGAGAGGAGGCATTTAATATGATCTCCAGTTGCATTCATTTTCCTACAGATAGTATACATTCCTTCTTCTTTATGGTATGTATATTCTTTATCTGTTCCCCTGTTCTTGAGCACCTAGGTTGATTCTGTAATCTAGCTTTTATGGATAGTGGTATAGTAAACATTGATGTGCAGGTGTCTCTGTGATGTGACTTGGAGTGCTGGAGCTAGGATTGTTTTGTATCGTTTTGTTTGTTTGTTTTTGGATACCTCCATATTGGCATCTATAGTGGCAAAATATGTTTATACCAAGATAACTCTTGCCCTACGTGCCCCACTTGGCATTCTGTTAACAGTGTGACAGGCTAACTCAAGGTGTTCCTCTTAAGTTATTGTTTGCCCAGCAGCTCAGAATATGACCATATTTGGAAGTCGGTTCTTGGCAGTTATAATCGGTTAAGGATGGACTGAGACAGATGAGGGTGACTCTTTACGACAGTGCCTGGGGTCTAGACACACAGTAAGCTGTCATGTGAAGCTGAAACTTCTAGAACCTGAAAGAAAGGAAGATGGTTTGGCCAGAGCCAGGTTTCAGACTTCTGGATTCTGTTTTTTGTCTCTCTTTAGAATTAATGCAACAATCAGTCCACAGTGGTAAAGGCTGAAGAATGGAGTCTAATGACCTTTATCTTTCCACATCCTCAGGATTCGTTAAATCTGACACTGTACTGTTTCCGATGAGTGCTGTGAATTTTTCTATGTACAAGATGTTCTTGTATCTAGCACATTGTCCATTAAAATATATGGCCAACACAGGTGTGCCTGAATCCTATACTCCTGGAAGAAGTTTATACTTTGTGAAGTGTCTACAGTAGTGGTTTGTAACCTATAGAATGTGACCACTTTGGAGGTCAGAAAAATCCTTTCACAGGGGTTAGGTATCCTACATAGCAGATATTTACAACAGTAGCAAAATTACAGTTATGAAATAGCAATGAAAGTAATTTTATGGTTGGGCTGAAGAGATGGCTTGGTGGTTAAGAGCACTGACTGCTCTTGCAGAAGTCCTGAGTTCACTTCCCAGTAACCACATGGTGGCTCACAACCATCTGCAATGGGATCCGATGCCCTCTTTTGGTGTGTCTAAAGAGAGCAACAGGGTACTCACATACATAAAATAAATAAATAATTCTTTAAAAAAAAACTCAAAAAAGTTATGTTAATTCAAAAAAAAAGAAAAGAATGTTATGTTTGAAGTCTCCACAACATGGGGAACTGTATTAAAGGGTCGCTGGTTGGAGTCTCCACAACATGGGGAACTGTATTAAAGGGTCGCTGGTTGGAGTCTCCACAACATGGGGAACTGTATTAAAGGGTCGCTGGTTGGAGTCTCCACAACATGGGGAACTGTATTAAAGGGTCGCTGGTTGGAGTCTCCACAACATGGGGAACTGTATTAAAGGTCGCAACATTAAGAAGACTGAGAACCACTGGCAAAGCTGCCTGTCATCTCTCTTGTTCTGTCAAAGTGAAATTTCCAGTTCTGTACTTGTCCCTCCCTATCCTACTGGAGGACTTAAGAAACTGATTGCATCTCTGAGGTGTTTGTTTGTTCACTGTTACCTGTCTGAAGATCCAGTCAGGGCATCACCAGCTCCTGGGAAGACTGTAGGATGATGCTGTGTAGCTACTTCTTTCAGGAGTTCAGTGCACATTTGAGGCCGTAGCTCAGGACATCAGGATAAGGAGAAAGTGAAGTTGAAGCAAAAAAAGCTGGGGGCGGGGGACAAGCAACTCTCAGTTCAGGAGAAAGAACAAAGATTCCTGAGGGAGCGATCTGGTCCTCTCTTTGTTCCCTACCCCATGTCCTAAACCGCGCACTCAAAATTTAAACCGGAACAGACCAGCTCTTCATGCTGTGAAATGCAATTGGGCAACAGTGATGAGGTCACAGGAAGTGGTGACAGAGGTCCTGACATGATTGGTTCCTGCTGTCTTGAACTTACACATGATGCTATTTGGCTGTATCTGTTGGATCAGGGGCCCTCTCGTTTGCTGTTGAGCATTCCCTGACTGTGGAGGGATTGACTCAGCATGGATGGACAGTCCATCTCCAAAGCCATGGTGTTAGCAGGTGCTGAAAACGAATGGCAAAATCTGGACAGTGCCTCCACACAGAATTTCTAGTTAATTCCATCAGCAGGACCTCCCAACACAGATGGGCTTAGGAAATAAAACCAATTTGCAGTAAAAAACCACTCAGCAAGTGTTACACGTTATGTGTGCACATTTAGGAAAACTGTGCTGGTGTCCAGAATTAAAAAACATATGCTCCTCTCCTACCCAGGATGTGTCCCGTTTGAACCTGGCCATTTGGGGCCTAAGGGACTGCCTCTGTATGGCTGGAGCTCTGTATGGCTTATGTAAAGGCAGGAAGAACTTCTGAGTTTGAATTCTGACAGGAGTCCCTTGCTTGGTTTAACTGACTCTTGGGTATAACCTTGTGTCCTGTTGGCCTTAAGATTGTTAATACAGAAATTATTCTGAGTCTTAATTTGGAAACTAAGGGCCAGAAAATAAAAATGACTCACTTGTATTCATACAGGGAATCCATTACTAGGGCTTTTAAACTTGTTTGTTTGTTTGTTTAGTTAGTCAGTTTTGTGGGGACAGGGTGTCTCTGTGCATTCCTGGCTATCCTGCAACTTCCTTTATAGACCAGGCTAATCTTGAACTCAGACATCTGCCTGCTTTCGCCTCCTGAGGGCTGAGACTAAAGGCATGTACCACTATGCCTGGCTAAAAATTATTTATTTTTAGTTATGTAGATGTATGGCTATGTACTGTGTACATACCTTGTACCCAGGGAGGCCAGTAGAGAAATTCAGGTTTCCTGGAACTGGAGTTACATGTGTTATGCAAGGAATCAAACCTGGGTCCTCTGGAAGAGTAACCAATGCTCTTAACTGCTGAGCCATCTCTCTAGCCCCTTTTAGGGTCATATTTAAGGCTACAGAAATAAATGGGGAGGGGCATTAGTGTGTGGATGCGTTTTTGAATGTTGGAGAGTGAGTTTCTGATTTCTTCCATTTAACTACGAATCAGGAGGTACTCGTGGTTCATCATCCATTACGCATATAAACCTTTATATGCACAGTGGAATGTGGAGGTAGCCATGTTTTCTCTTTCATCTTACAACCTCATACAATATAAATAGGTTAAATAGTAGTTACATAATTTTCATTTGTGCTTATTGAAGATTGTACCTTTCCTGTTCTTAATATAAAGTGTAGACTATAGCATTTTATAATCTCCGTCTCAGCCATCTCCATTTGCTTCATTTGGGAAGCCCTTTTCGTGATGTATAAATGATGCTCTTGTTTTGTGTTTTTTCCTGTGTTGGAGATAAGAGATGAAAGCTTCCCCAGTCCTGCACTGTATCACAGACAATCCAGTTTTGCCTTAATAAGGGAAGATGGAGTTTGGGTTTCACTTTGACAGTTCTATATCTTTAGGAACACTACAAGCTGTCCACAGAGCATCCATCACTGCCCAGACCAATTGCTTGGAGCTTGTCGATGTTGCCCATTGTCTCTCTGTGGACCCTGCACAGCTGGCTCCGAGCGCCAGCCCGTCGCCCTTCCTGCAGCAGACAGGGCTAATCAGCACGATGATCAATATGGCCTCCGTTCTTCATGGGCATTCACTAAGTGGATTTACTTTATTTAATACCCATATGGAATCACTGTTAGGGAGCTGGGGATTTTAACTGAGCCCTGTGCTGGAGCAGAACTGGACAAAACGTCCCGTCCATTAATACAAAAGCTTTTTGGACTTGGGTACCCTGAGCCAGTTAAGTGAATGGTGTGCCACTCTAGAATAATTTTGTAGGTGATCTTCTACGGCATTGTAAACAGACCCAGGGCAGGCCAACAGAAAATGAACTCTATGGCTTTTTTTATTTTATTTTATTGGGGAGTGGTTTTTTTTGTTTGTTTGTTTCATTTTGTTGTGTTTTGGCATTTTTTTTCTCATCAATATTTTGCTCATTTATGTGGATTTTGTGTGTATGTGTGTGTGTGTGTCTTTTTCTTTTTTGAGAGAGGGAGAAAGAGACACACATACAGACAGCGAGACTATAAAGTTGGGTGGATAGGGAGGTGGGGAGGAGTTTGGGGAGGGAACACTATCAAAATATATTGCTTGGGAAAAAAAGAACAGAAAATATGTGGAAAGGTGCTGGGGTGATAGCACAGTTGGTAAATCCTTGCTATGCAAGCATGAGGATCTGAGTTCAATTCCTAGTAAAAAAAACTCAGGTGTGACCAACATATCTTTAATCCCAGTACTGCAGAGGCAGAGGTTGGTGAGTCTCTGTGAGTTTGAAGCTAGCCTGGTATTTGTAATAAGTTTCAGGATAGCTAGGGACATATAGAGAAACCCACCTTGTCACTTAAAGAAAGGAAAGAAAAGAAAAAGAAAGAGTCAGGTGTAGAACTACATGCTTATCATCCCTGTGCTGGGAAGGTAAAGACAGGCTAACCTTTGGGGCTTCCTGGCTTGCTATTATAGCCTACTTGATGACCTCCAGACCAATGAGAGACCCTTTCTCAAGAAACTAGGTGTGTGGCACCCAATAAACAATCTAAGCTTGTCTTCTGACAAGAGTCCATGTATGTGCACGTGCGAGTGCGCTCTCTCTCTCTCTCTCTCTCTCTCTCTCTCTCTCTCTCTCTCTCTCTCTCTCTCACACACACACACACACACACACACACACACACACGGAGGAGAGTCCTATATAATTTCCATTTATAGCTCCTAAGTCACAAGGAAAGGTAACCTTTCTTACACATTCAGCTGTTGTGGATGTGATGGTTACATGGAACAAAGCCAAGTAGGTCCACTTTTGCTATGTTGCTAAGATAATTGGTTGCAAGTTCACTTTCATTTTATTTTATTTTATGTGTATGAGTGTGGTGCTTATATGCACATCCTTGTACCATGCACATGCCTGATGCACATAGAGGCCAATAGAGGACTTTGGATCCTTTGAAACTGGAGTTACAGATGGTTGTCAGTTACTTTGTGGATAATGGGAATTGAACCCAAGTCCTCGGCAAAAGCAGCAAGTGTTCTTAACTGCTGAACTATCTCTCCAGCCCTGATTTTTTCCCTTTTTTAAGACTTGCAGAACATAATCATAATTTTTCATGGGATACAATGTGATGTTTTGGTGCTTTTATACCTTATGTGATGATTAATACAGGATAATTATTGCTACTGATTTCTGATTCATTTATGAAACAACAAACCTTTGTGCAATGTAAATGCCATGTATCTAAATTAAAGTTTGAAACCTTTAAAGTTAGTCTGTGCCAAGAGCAGCTGTGACCACCATTAAGAACAATCCACTCTGGAGTTACTGTTCATATGTTATTTGGTCAAAAGTTCAGAATATACATCTTCTTTTAATTCTTTGTCTGTGGTGCACATACAAGCATGCAGGCAGAGCTAGTACACATAAAATAAATCCCTTTGTTCTTAGCATGTTGACTTTTTCCATTTCTTGTGCATTTGTGCCCTCGTTTTTTTTTTGTTTTTTTTTTTTTAAGTCTAGTGAGACTAGGGGGCTCTCTGGGCTGTCAGTGGTCAGTGGTCAGTAGATTTACTGTCATTGAAGAGTGGCCCTTATATTCTTTAATGTTGGGTCTGTTTCTCTTAGTGCTTTGGGTCACTAGGATGTTTGTTTGGCTAAGGTCCAGAATTTTCACTGTATCATGGACTACAGAGTTAGGGATCGGCCAGGATCTTTGTCTTCTTGCAGGAACACAACGATGTGTTGAAGCCCTTGCTCCTCCTGGTTCATGATATTGCTTCATGCCAACCTTGTATTCTACTCATAGATGATCTGTGCTGTAGGTTTCAGTGCCTAGCTTAATTCTGTGCTTGTGAAATAGAGGGAGATCCACAGTTTGACTCAACTCGTGATTTAACATGCTATTTATATATGGTCACGTATTTCCGTATTTGTGCCAAGTTTAAGAAAGCCAGTCCTTGCTAGCTTGGAATATAGCTCTTCTTACAAGTTGAGCAGTTATAGTAGCCTTTCAAGAGTCCTGTCACCTGACAGAATAAACCACTCCCCTTTTCTGGATCCCTGCAGAGGGCAGAGTACTCAGGTCCAAGGGACTTCAAGTCTCACCTGGGACAGATGTGTGCTTGCGCTACCAGCTAGCTTTGCCACAGCAGCTCCATCTTCGATAACTGATACTTAAAGGCTTCAGGCTGCCTCTGCGGGTGCACAGCACCTCTGCGGGTGCGGGTCAGAGGTGAACAGTAACCGTTAAGGGGGAGAGGTGGGTAAGCTTTGATGCTTTCTCCCTGCTGCCCTGTCATTCTGTCTTGGAATATTTTTCTTAGCTCACTGGAGTGCTGACTCAGTTCCTCAGTAGTACTGTGTGCAAAGTGAAAGTGTCTGTGTAGTGGGTGAGGAAAAAGCAGCAATGGATACAAGCACAGGATGGAAGTCAGGACTGCAGGAGAGTGTGGGGCTGGGAAAGCCTGTGCCTTGGCCCTTCCCATCCACCCTGTTTGAGATGGGATTTATCTTGCTCACTGCATATGCTAGGTTAGCTGGCCCAGGAACTTCCAGAGAGTTCTTCCTGTCTCCACAGAACCCCTAGGAATCCTACAGCTGCGGAAGCTTGCACTGCATATTCTAGGGATCTGAACTGAGCGCGTCAGGTTTGTGCGACAAGTGCTTTATTCAACGCGACAGAAACCTAGAGTCACCTGGGGGGAGGGAACCTCAGCTGAAGACTTCCCTTAAGCTGATTGGCCGTGGGGATGTCTTTGAGGCCTTTGAGACATGTTTTTAATTGTTTCTGGATATAGAAGAGCTCTGCCCACTGTGGGTGGTGCCACACCTAGGCAGGTAGGCCTGGATTTTATATGAATGACAACTGAACTTGAGCCAGTGGAGACCAAGCCAGTAAGCCACATTTTCTCCATTGGTTTCTCTTTAAGTTTCTACCTGGTTTCCATCAAGGGTAGACTATAACAAATACGCCGAAGTAAACCCATTTCCTCACAAGTTGGTTTTGGGTTGATGTTTTATCACAGAGACAATAAAGCTGACTAGAATACCCACTGAACCATCTCCCCAGTCCTACAGCGGGGCTCTTAAATCATGAACTTGAAGACTAAAGCTTCACATTAATATCATGTATACTGACCAAATAAAGAAGTATGTGTATGGAAGATGAAGCCCATTTTTCTCAGAGGCTGTTGCTTTGGGCTGCCTGAGTTTGGCGACCTGGAAGTTGTATGCACCAGTGGCATCCTAGGTTGCTTTCTTTTTCCTACTTGCCTAGCAGACCATTGTTGGGTTTACATGACAACTCCATGACATGGGGTAAAAGCCTGTTATTGTGCTGAAAATCAAGGCTTCTGGGAATGTGTGTCGGGGGTAGGGACAGTAGCAGAAGGACACAGGTGCAGATGTCACTGCCTGTATCTAACAAACCCCACAGAACTGTGGGGCTTAGCTCTTCATTAGCAAATGTGCACATCGAGCTTTGGACTGTAGCTCAGGCTGCTGACCTACTTTTCTGGTTACTGAGGAGGCTCAAATGAACCAAATAGGAGAAAATTCCCTCAAAGTTGGAGTCAGTACCAATTACACCTGGAGCCTCCCAAGGCCCTGACTTGGAGCAGAGCCCTCTCTACTAGAGGATGATCAGGTTTGGGGTATTTCAGGGTCAGTTGGTGACTTTTCAATACCAGAGACTTGTATATGAATTAAAGGTAAGAGGTCATGGTTAGAGCTCTAAAAGGAAAGCAATGCCTTCTGGGAGCTGGACTCAGTGGTACCAGCTTCATTGTGTCTGAATGAGCTGTTGCTGAAGGGCCAGGAGGAAGCCAGCAGCTGCCTGGAACAACAAGCCTCCTCTGCCCTGGTAAGGGCAGGGGGAGGACAGCAACTCCCCAGCATATGTGTTGGGACTTGCTGAAGAGCAGAAGCTGAGGCTGATGAAAGCGAGGAATTTTAAATGAAGCCACCTGTCTTTTTAGAGGATGAGACTTTTAAATCCAGCCTCTTCTAGGCTGCACTCTAGTGATGCCATTGTGCTGGACGATGCAGAAATGCATGGACAGATGGGATGGATGCTGAGGGGAGCAGTGCCAGCGGCTCGTGGTGCCTGTGGTGTGGGGGAGGTGGCAGACATTGAGGTAGAGCTGGGAAAGACCCGAGTTTCCACTGAAATCTGTTTGCATTATCCCCCACAAAATCTCAGATAGCACATTGTCCAGTGGCCAGTAGATAGGTGGAAAGCATGAGTTAAGATGGACTCACTGTCAGATGCCTGTTCATACAGGTGATTGGGAAACTGAAGCAGGAAGCTTGCTTGACAGCATAGTGAAACCTTCTGTATTTAAAAAATAGTGTGTATCTTCTTACATGTATGCTCTCTGTCTCTGACTCTGGGTGCGCTCTCTATCTGTCTGTGTTTCTCTGTGTCTCTGTCTCTGTCTCTCTCTGTGTGTGTGTGTGTGTGTGTGTGTGTGTGTGTGTGTGTGTGTGTAATTAGGGTCTCTCTATATAACCCTGGCTGTCTTGGAACTCACTTCATAGACCAGACTGGCCTTATTAAACTCAGTGGTTCCCAGTGCTGGGATCAAAGGGATGCACCACCATGCCTGACCCTTCCTACACTGTTAAAACATTCATCCCGATTCATTTCAAGAACTGGAGGTGACAGCATGTGAAAGATTCTATGTGTGATTTTAATGTATATAGGAAATGCAAGACATTGCAAAAGGGCTTGGTCATGCACTTCAGGCTTTTGAAACTATCAACTCAAAGGTGCAGGTCAACAGTCCTACCTTGTATTAGCACCAGTTGTATTCTCTGTGGTTCAGGAAATTTTTCTTCTTTTTTCTTTGAATAAGAAATATATGAGACCAAAACATGTTCTTTAATGCCTGTCTGGAATAATCACATCTAGATTGCTCAAATGTGCCAAGATGAAGCCTTTTGTCCCCTGAAAGATGACACTCAGACTCAGGCCATGGGGTGTAGTCACTCACACCATTTAATCCCAACACTTAGGAGTCTGGGGCAAGAGATCTTGAGTTTGAAGTCAATATGGGCTACATTGTAAGACACTGATTAAAAATGACCATCAAGGGTTCAGTGGATAAAGGCACTTGCTACAGAGCTTGACAACCAGAGTTCTATCCCTGGGACTCACTCAAATGGTAGGAGAAAACCAACTCCCACCAGTTGTTCGACCTCTGCATACAAGGCACAATACACGATGTAAGAGCCTGTGCAGAGGGGTGTGTGTGTGTGTGTGTGTGTGTGTGTGTGTGTGTGTGTGTGTGTGGGCAGGGGTCGATCACAACCTAGCACATTTCTTACTTTCTTCCCTTCTTCCAAAGGATGCTCACGGTCACATAATGGCCAGTCTCAGATCACCTGCCCTCACGACTTCAATTACAAGTCTCAGAGATGATCAATGCCTTGTCCACAGACACTCGTCCCTTAGAGGCCACTGCATGCAGTGGTGGAAACTACAAAAATGAGGTTTTAGCTAAACCAGGCATCTCTGTGGCCCATGATATGAAGTTAATGTGTAGGTAAACAGAGGACAGGGTGACTTGTGTCAGGTGCTAGATGACAGGGAACAGCCTGAGGAGCGTAGCAGGGTCGGTTTTAACTCAATGATGGCCAGTGTGTTTCCTCTTGGCCAATACTCAAGAACAATAAAAAGGAATTTCTAGGGGGCTGGAGAGATGGCTCAGTGGTTAAGAGTACTGTTTGTTCTTCCAGAGGTCCTAAGTTCAATTCCCAGCAACCACATGGTGGCTTACAATCATCTGTAATGAGATCTGATGCCCTTTTCTGGTGTGTCTGAAGACAGTGACAGTGTACTCACATACATAAAATAAATAAATCTTAAAAAAAAAGAAGAAGGAGGCTACCTGGGGACATATCCATGGATGTTGGATTAAAGCAGTTGTTCTTAAAAAAAAAAAAAGGAATTTCTATATGGTGTCCAGCTCAAGAGAGGAGTATAGGTAGATATGCTTAGGGACTGGGAAGAAGCCCAGGTAAGGGCTCGAAGTGGAAGGATCTGGAAACATCTTGCTTTCTGTTTGCCTGTGCTAGCCACGCCTAGGTTGCACATGCCTTTTAAATTTTCATTACCAGGAGAGCTAATGCACTTCTAGTAGTTAGACCATTTTGTTTCTTGGCAAAAGAGAATTCTTAAGGGGATGATCCAGCTTCTTAGATGTACAGGAAGGGACGTTAGATAGAATTTCTGTGTCACTCTACCTTCTGGTGAGGAGGAACTCTGCACCTGCCTTGTCTGCTTTCAGGATGAGGATTTACAGGGATTGTTTCTGTCTTGCTGTCTTTGTCCCCCCTGATAAAAGGAGTTGGTGAGTTTTTGGGAATAAGCCAAGGGCAGAATTAGGTAAGCAAAGGACTTTCTTTTTGCTTTTCATGTTAAATTCATCCAGTTGTATATTTAATGGTTACAATTACCCTGAGATAAGCAAGGACACAGAATCATGGTACAGGTCATTGATTTGTGTTTTTTCAAGGCAAGGTAAAAATTGAACTGCTATGTCGGAGACACATTCTCTTAAAACTAGAACCAGCCGAGCCGCACGCAGCATAAACTCCCAGAACCACCTCCGTTTATTCCAGTTTGACAAATTGGTTATCGCACAGTTACATTAAAGGGTCAAGTGTACTAATTTTTCTAATTTCCTTTTTCTTTAAGAATACATCTTGTTAAGGCTTGGAGAATAAAAAGATTTTTATTAGGCAATTATTATCTGGCTTGGTTCCCTCTGTTAATTCTTTCCAGGTAGGGATTGCATTATGTTTCCAGTGCCTGGTGTCATGGGGAGTGAAGAAGTGTGTAGCATTGGAATTTAATCCATTAGGATTCAAATCATGCTATGACTTCAGTTTCCAATAGAAATTATTATAGAAGGGTCCAAAACCACACAGAGACTAATGAGTATTCTCCTCTTCTATAGCCTTGATGTAGAAATTAGAATTTCATAATTCTGTTAGCATGCTTAGATTATTTTACACCACGGAATTTAAGATTAATAGCGATGCTAATTGATCGTTCTCGCTTAATTAAATCCTGTGTTGCAGTTACTTCTTTACAAGAAGGTGAGGACTGTAATTTCCCTTCTCCTTTATTGATAATCCACTGATAATCCTGGTCTGAGACATAAATTATTATAGCTGTAAAACCATTCATGTACCGTCATGGTCTGTGTGTATGTATACATGCACACACATCTGCATGAGGCCAAACCCAAGTGTCACTCACTAGATACTCTTGGTTTTTGAGACTGAGACTCTCACTGGCCTGGCACTTGTTCTTTAAGACAGACTCTCTTCCTGGTCCAGGGCTCAGCCCTTAGGCTAGGCTGGCTGACCAGTGAGTGAGAGATCTGCTTGTCTCCACCTCCCCATTGGTGAGATTACAAGCAACTGTCACCACACGTGACTTTTTTTGGTTCTGAATTTAATGAAACACCCTGCTGTGTCTGTAAGGTCAAGAACTGTTGTTGGCTTATTTAGGAAAGTGATGTTTTATAACATAGCTTAGGGTTTCCAGGACAATCATGGACATGGCTGCAAAATCACATCTACTGTAAGAAATATAGCTTAGGCCTCCTGAAGGATATTTCATTCATTCATTATAAGATATGGCCTGAGTGAAACTTGACTTCTTAGAAAGACCTGCCATTTAACTACTTACTCCTTGAGATACAAGTGGGAGATGAACCTTTATTCCCAAACTGATTGTAAGAGCACACTGAGGGGTGGGAGAAGTGTGTTTCTTAAGACCCTTTATACTATGTTTTGCTAGAGAGCAGATGACATGAGCCATGGTGACACTATCCAGAAATTTTTTACAAGATTTGTTTATTTGATGTACATGTATGTGGATGTATGGTGAATGTATGGTTGTATACCATGTACGTTCAGAAGTCCTCAGAAGCAAGAAGAGGACCTGGATTTACAGGCAGTTATGAGCTGCTGGGTAGGTGTTAGGAGCCAGACCTGCATATGGAGGCCAGAGGAAGACTTCAGGTATCATTACCTAGTAGCTGCTCCCCTTTCCTGGTGTCATTGGTTTTGTCGTTGTTGTTGTTCGCCTGGAGATTGACAGATAGGCTAGGATGTCCCGCGGGTGGGCCCTGGAATCTGCCTGTCCTCCCTCCTCAGCACTGAGATCAGCAGCAGGAGCCATCATGCCCAACCTGGGTCTTGAACTGCTCCACTGCTACTTTACCAACTGCATTGTTGCGCTCAGCCCTCTTGGCTTAGGTTTTTTTGTTTTTTAAGTTTGTTTTATCATTAATTTCTTTATCTTGTTTCCTTATTTTATGTATGAGTGCTCTGCTGCATGTACACCTGCCTGCCAGAAGAGGGCATCAGATCCCTTTATAAGGAGTTGTGAACCACTTGTGGGTGCTGGGAATTGCGCTCAGGACCCCTGGAAAAGTAGCCAGTGCTCTTAGCCGCTGAGCCATCTCTCCAGCCCATTTGCTTAGTTTTAAAAGCTGATACAGAAGATTCAGTTTATGTACCTGCCCAGAAGATATTATGAAAAAGACCTCCAAATTGGTCAAATATCTAAATGTTTTGCCAGCTAAAATATAGAACTCATAGGAAAAACAAACAAACAAACATCACCAAGCACGGTGGCTCACACTTTTAATACTAGGCAGAAGCAAACATTCCTCTCTGAGTTGAGGCCAACCTGGTCTAGATAATAAGTTTCAGGCCAAGCAGAGCTACATAAACAAAACAAAACAAAACTCCTGTCTAAAACAAAGCAAAAAAACCTCATATACATAAAATCTTTAAAAAAGTAGGTATGAATCTTCGTGGTGTTGCATTGGGCAGAATTGAATGCTCAAGAAGTGAAAAAACCATGTAGGATATGGCCTTTGTCAAAAGTTTGAATCATTGACAGAAACTATCTAAATAACTTGCAGCATTGGAGAACATACTGCCAACCAACTGACCAGAGCCTGGTGCCTAGACTATATAAGAACTCTGAGACTAATAAGAAAAGAGTAATAATCCAACTTTTGAGATGGACAGAGAACTAGACTAAGTATTTTCTCCAAGAAGTAAACAAATAGTCAGTGGGCACTGGAAAAGATGTTCAGCATCTCTAGCTATTAGGTCCATGTGTAAGTTAAAGAGATGTAGCTCCACCTTCCAGGGCCAATGAATGGTAATGGGTCTTGGAGAATGTGATGTGATTTCAAACCCCTGTATACATGGACTAAGAACATAAATGGTGCCTTTGCCCTTGAAAGCTGTCTGGCATTGCGTTCCTAGATATATAACCAAGAGAAGAGAATTTGGAGAATTTTAGTTCAAAAAGAGGGGAGGAGGAAGGTGTAGTTAATAGAGTTGAGCTTCTTGTGTAACTGGTGGAAGGGATGTGGAAAGGGACTCATCAGAGTCTTTCCCATGTTAGGTCTCACTTCTTGATGGTGTGGTGAGGTTAAATGTTCCCCAAAGGCCAATTGTGGTAAAGGCTTGGTTTCCCAGGCTAGGATGGTGTTTGAGGGCAATGGAACTTTTAGGAGATGGGATGCATTGAAAAGAGGTTCTCTTTGAGAGCTATTGGAATCCCATCTCTCCTTTGCTTCTTGGCACCATGAGTTGAGCAGTTTTTTTCTGTTATACGTTCACACCAGGATGTTCTGCCTCAGCACAGGCCCCCCAAAGCAAAATAGGTCACTCAACCTTGAGCTGAAGCTTGTAAAACTGAGAGGCAAACATGCTTGGAAAGAGATTGCCTTGCAGGTAAAGCAAGCTAGGCTTTAGGTATTCAGAAAAAAAAGGCCCAGGAGGCTAGGGATATGGCAACTGGGCAATACCCCAGAACCCACAGAAAACCAGATGTGGTAACATGTGTCTGTAATCCCAGCCCTCCTGTGGGAAGATGGGAAGAGAGACCGGAGGATCCTCAGAAGCTAACAGCCAGGCAGACTGGAACACCCAGGGGTGAACAAGAAGCACTGCCTCAAACAAGGTGAAAGCCAAGTGTGGTCACTTAGAATTGCCCTGTCTTCTGAGGTGTGTACACATGCTATACCATAAGTGCTCCCTCCAATCACAGACATGGACACAGAGATTTAAAATGTATATAAGATAAAAATGCAATTTAAAAGAATGAAGGAAGATAGGACTGTATTTTTAGACTTGAACCTTTGAGGATCGCCGTCTTAGGAGTTACCTAATTTAAAAGATGACAAGGACATTGAGAAGGGCCACGCACCCATGTCAATCTCTGGGACTTCTGTTTCTAATCAACCATCCCATTGCCTCGGTCTTTTTCCTACGAGCGCCAGCCAGGAGGTATCAACGTCATCTAATCATACATAAATGCATGCATGTACAATACATACATGCATCATCTACAGCTAGTCATACATATGGTTATAGAGTGAGGAGGAGGAGGAGGAGCATGTGGCATGGAGGCCGTCATCACAGTCCTAGGAGGGCCCTTCCAAAGCCCTTTCCTGTGCTGCCAGGCAGAGTTTATTTTGACATGGATTTCTTGTTTATCTTACTGCTCTCTGGGCTGTCACAGTGGCATCTAATGAAGTCAATGAAGTGTGTGTGTGTGTGTGTGTGTGTGTGTGTGTGTGCGTGCGTGTGCGTGTGTACTTATCTGATATAAAGCTATAGCTTTAGAGTCAGTGTTATTTTCTGCATATCATGTACTGTGTGTCTAAATCAATAATGAAGTAAAAAGAGAAATAGCTTTGCTTAACATTTCAGGGGTGATGGTGTCAATGCCTATAAATATTTATTATATTTTCCTTAAAAAGATACCATTTCCATTTTGACAACAAGTTCTTCTCTACAGTGAGGTTAGGGGCTCCAGAGAGGGGATGGGACCTTTTCGTCACAGAAAGCTTTTTAGATGATGTTGTTTGCTTGCTTGCTTGTTTTGAGACAAGGTCTTGAATTCTCTTTGTGTCTGAGGATGACCTTGAACTGACACTCTCCTTTCACCTTCTGTTTGCAGGTGGTGTTG
This sequence comes from Tokudaia tokunoshimensis, assembly GCA_036184795.1. Classification (NCBI taxonomy): domain Eukaryota; kingdom Metazoa; phylum Chordata; class Mammalia; order Rodentia; family Muridae; genus Tokudaia; species Tokudaia tokunoshimensis. Next base: position 68,712,565 of record BTHU01000008.1, on the reverse strand, counting down.
CAGAAAAGCACCACCACACCCAGTTTATGCCGTGCTGGAGACTGTACAGGCTTCTTGCACGTCAGCAAGCACTCTACCAACTGAGACACATCCCCAGCCTGCATGGTGAAAAATTACAAAATGACCATAAAACCAAACAAGATTGAAATTTGCTATAATAATAGAGGGGACTTGTCCATCATGGCCATCACCACAAAAAGACCCAGATATAAAGGCCTCAGTCTCCTGAGGACTCCACAGCAATGAGTGGGAGTCAGCATGTGGGCATTGAGGGAGTGTTTTCATTTACTCGGGCAGCTCTTACAAAATACCCAAGACTGGGTAGCTTGTGAGCAGAAACCATTTCCTACAGTTCTAGAGGCTGTGAAGTCAGAGATCAAGGGGCCAGTGACCTTCCTCAGTCCATGCCTACTGGGGTCTACACTCCACTCCCAGGACAGTGCCTAGTTTCTGGGTCCTCCTTTATAAACACTATGTCTTTCATGGCAGAATGATGAAAGAGACAAACTTGTTCCCTCAAGCCTTTGAAAATGCCTCAACCAGGAGTGTTTTGTCCTTGTGGTCAAATCATCCCCTTGGTCCTTCTGGCCCCTGACTATTGTTAAATCCAGGATCAAGTTTCACCATGAATTGGGGTGGATACACAAATACTCCGACCATGGCGGGGCACTTACACAATGAGTTCTCGCTCTTTAAGTCATGTGATGCGAATGATTATTCATCATTACTTACATGTGATAGCTTTATTGCAAGGTATTTAAAAGCAACCTGCTGTCTATGTTGGTAATGATGCAGAGAACTCACGTGGGTAGCTATGGCGAGGCCTGACTGTGCTAATCGGGTAGCCTTGAAGTCTCTATGAATTCTAATCAAGGGTTCTATCTTGTGTGCAAATTCATCCCTGCAGCCTTCTAAACAAGGACAGTGGCTCTGTTTAGGTCTTCTGTTGTTATGAACAAACAATTCATAGAGGATGTAGTCTTCTGCTTTGTGACCTGTGCTGCTTATGAGATGTGGTTGAAGTTGGAGTTGGATAACTTGCTTGCGCTAGAGGCTACTTCTAGTCTGTCAGGAGCTTACCCACTTGGGTCTTCCTTGGGAAGGTCACATGGACCTAGATTCATCATGGGACCCTTCAGGATCCTCAAGGGTACCTAGTCACCCAGTCACAGAGCCATGCTTTCATTCTTTGGTCATAGACTTCAGAAGGATGTTGGTGATGTGAGCAACTGAAGCTCTTATTCGGGACTGCGTTGCTCTGTGGTTTCCTCTCTCCCCACATTGGAGCTCACAGAGGGTGTCTTTTCTCTGGGTGACAGTACCGGCTCTATGCAGGACATGTATGCACTGTGAAGGGTGAAAGCCCATCAGTGCCTTACTTCATCTCTTCATTCCCCTGTAGCTGTCAGCTTCTCCCCTCTTTGCTGCTGTCACTATAGCAACAGAATTTCAGTCTTTCTTCCCAGGGCTCTAGACACTCGCATCTGAAATTTGAGGTGGTTGGGCTAAATCTAGTGAGAAATTCTGTAGAGTGAATTTCTTTCCTGCCCCTTTATAGAACATGGGTCTCATCTTGTAAGGAAGACATACAGGACAGTCCAGAAACAAATACTAATAAGTATGTAGTTAAATTTATTTGTTTTAATTCCGGAGCGGGGGGGGGGGAAGACTGTACCATAGGAAATTCTAACATCTCCCTAATATGATTTTATCTCTTAAGAAAAAAATGCTCATGGAGGATTCTTAGGCACATATGAAAGAGACTGGATTCTCATGCTTCGCTCATCCTAGACTGATGAACATTTTCATTGTGACCGTGCAGTTTTGTTGGATGGTGCAGAGTATTGGTATCCAGGACCATAGCAGATAATGTCTACTATATGTATTATATATATCATACCTTTTGTGCATCCCTGTGCCTTTGCCTACACGAACACCTGCATCTGTGCCTCTGCTTATTTAGACATGCACTTATGCTTACCTCCAGCTTTCTGGCTATACTTAATTATGTATTGGTCAACTCATGTCAAAAGACCTACTGTTGTTAAAATTCCTTCCCATGGAAAGACATAAACAATGGCTATCCTTCCTCCTAAGATTCCGATGACAAACAGATGCACGAGTCCTCTGAAGTTCATGCCGAGGAACCAATGAGTTTACTGGGCTCCCTTCCTTACAGAGCATAGCTGAAGTGTTACTTACAGGAGTATGGGTGTTTCCATCTGGAAAGCCTTTACCCAGTAGGGATGAGGACTTGCCCTAGTCCCATAGATGGAACCTACCTCCTCTAGTCTTCTCTGACTTAAATCCTTTAGCCCTTCCTCGAGGCCACGTTCAATAAAAGGCAGAGTTGCATACAAATGGGAGCATCAGGAACTCAGATCAGGGTCTTCCAACCCTCCCCAGCCCTTCATGAGGGAACATAAAAGGACAATAAGCATGGGGGCCAATACTTTTGCAAACATGTGCAGATGAACTCCCCAAGATAACGATTGTTGGACTGGGAGGAGTCATACACAACACCTACAGTTCATAAAATTAATTAAAATGATGACAATATTTGACCTAGCTGTGAAGAGCAGTGTAATAGGCTTTTGTGAAAAGTTCCTATAGACTTACTGACTTAGAAAGCAGAAGTCTCTTTCCCCACAGCTGGGGAAGCTGGTCAGTCCAAGAGGCTGGTGCTGCTGAGAGTAGTTGCATCTGGGGACTTCGAGGGAAGCATGTGGCCCAGGCCTCTCTCGTTAGTTTATGCTTAGCCCTCCTCTCCTTGTGTCTTTATATCTTCCATCTTTCCAAATTCTACCCTTTATAAGAACACCAGTTATTTTGGATTAGGGCTAACCCTGTGCTAGTCTTTGGTATTGCTGCTTTGGTTAAAAAATATATGAGGTTGGTTTGAAGCTGTAGCTCAGTTGGTAGAGTACTTGCCTGGCATTCTCGAAGCCCAGGGTTAGTGGTACATATATGTGCTTCAAGCACTTGAGAAGCTTGGGCGAGAGCCTGAGAACTTGAGGCTCATTCGTGGCTGTATGTAGTGAGTTTGAGCCGAACTGAGGTATGAGCCCCTGTCCCTAGCTCATCTTAGAAAAATCCTTAAGTGATTAGCTTCGAAGGTGAAAAACTTTGTTTTGACTGCTGGTTATTTTAGTCTTGGTCATTTGATCATATTGCTCACATAATGGCATCAGGGAAGCAAAGAGGGGCAGGAACAGGTAGAACTCCTAAGGTCTCCCTCAAGGGCACTCACTGCCCTAGAGACCCACCTCCCTTTCCTAAAGGTTCCACCATCCCCCAGTGCTCCCATACACTGGGAAACAGTTCTTCAATATGTGGTTCTTTGCAGGACATTCAAAGTATATGTGTAACAAACCACAGTGAAATGATTTTTAACCTACGTGCCTCTGGAAACCACATCTCTGAATCAGACAGCAGGTTGATCTGCTGGTGGCAGCATAAGAGGCTTTATGTGTATGTGGCTGTGCCATAACTATGTCATGGTAAGTTCATCATTTCTTGTCCTTTCCCATATGCTTTTTCTCCCTCTTTGCCTCCCTCCCTCCTTCTCTCCCTTTCTGTATACCACTATATCTGTTAACCTCTATGTGTGTCCTGGGAATTGAACTCAGGTCCTTTGTAAGAGCAGTCAGTGCTCTTACCCACTGAGCCACCTCTCCTGCCCTCTCTTGCCTTTTTTTTTTAAAGATTTATTTATTTATTTTATGTATATGAGTACACTGTGCTGTACAGATGGTTGTGAGCCTTCATGTGGTTGCTGGGAATTGAATTTAGGGCCTTTGCTCTAGTTAACCTTGCTCGCTCAGTCTCTGCTCGCTCAGACTCAAAGATTTATTTATTATTATAAATAAGTACACTGTAGCTGTCTTCAGACACAACAGAAGAGGGCATCAGATCTCATTAAGGATGGTTGTGAGCCACCATGTAGTTGCTGGGATTTGAACTCGGGACCTTCAGAAGAACAGTCAGTGCTCTTACCCGCTGAGCCATCTCACCAGCCCCCTCTCTTGCTTTTTGATGAAGTGAAATTACCACATACAGACTTAACTATGATTGGGTTTTGTTATTTCTAATGTAAATCTTGCCCATTATCCACTGACAAATTTGATTTGGCTTGATTTGATTAAGACCAGGATAACCTGTATCCCAGAATCCTTCTGTGTAGTTAAGGTAGGGTCTGGCTGGCAGTTCTCAAAAACCTCAGTTTACAGAGATGAGAATATCGATGCTTACCAGTTGTATCCACACAGCTTTTTGTAGGAAAAACTGACTCAGTCCTTTCTTCTGTCATTTCTTCAGTTTGCCATATATTTTTAAAATTTATGTTAAGCATCTCTCTTTTCTTTGCCTCTTTTGTAAATCTGGTTTATGGACCAAGCCAGATGTTTTGCCTCTGATTCATCTCTTTTCTCTCTCTCTCTCTCTCTCTCTCTCTCTCTCTCTCTCTCTCTCTCTCTCTCTCTCTCTCTCTCACACACACACACACACACACACACACACAAACACACACACATATTCTGGTTCCTTACACCCTGAGCCTTGGATGGCAGGATCATTCTGCAGCATAGATTGAACTATAAAACATGGATTGATTTTCGGCTGCCCAGTTGCTGATACATATTCATTTAGCTATCCTATAACTCAAAACACAAACTGATGTCCCCTGTACCGTTGCTTCTGATTTTCTCTTGAGGTGTCTGTTTTGGGCTTCTCTGAAGAAATGTTGATGTGGGAGAAAAAAGGAAAATATTTAGTAAATTAGCTTATAAAAAGTCTGAAATTAAAAATAAGATTTAAAATGAAAAATCCTACCATAGCCTTATTTACAAGTGTAAAAACTTGAATACAGCTAGTGTACACAAAAAGTACAGCTTGGTACATTATAGGATATTTCATTATATTATGTATCTATTAAAATGTTTCTGTAGAGTTTACAATACTGTGGAAAATGATTATTATGGAGTTAGAGCTCCATATACAGTTATATAGAGTGCACTTTCTTGCCTATATAAAAATAGACAAAACCCAGAGGAGATGTGTCAAAATGTCAGCATTACCTCTCTGTGGTTGGCGTGGGGCAGAACTGTGTTTAAGCCTTCTACATTTCCCTTTGCTTATAAAGCATGCCCCTTTATTAAGCCTGCTTTACAGGATAAATCGGACCTCACTTACTGAGTCATTAAGTGTGTGGTACCCAGTAATTCACCAAGTGCAAGTTCAATTATTAATAGCAGCATTAATAATAAATCTCTCTCCCATTTTACTGCTTTCTTAACACAAGTGTTGTGTTTTTGCATGCTACCTCCTATTTAGAAAGCATACATCTGATGAATTTACAAGGCCATTGTGTTTGGCCTCCTCAGGCAAAGTCTCAGCCACTTAGCAATTGTATATTAGAATCTGTATGCTTGACCCATAAAAAGTTAAGTATTACTGCCAGGCATATAGTTTCATGTATTCTCCCTGCTATTATTGACAGTGTTTTAATATATGCATTTATTAGTGTTCTGACATTATAGAAATGGGAAAATTATAAAAGATTAGCATATCTTGATCAACCTGAGTAGATTGAGAGATACTTAAGAGAATTTTAAGCTTACCTCTGGGTGTGTCTGTGGTGAGGATTTCAGAGGACACAGGGACTTTGACTTAATTGGTGATTTAATCCGTTGAAAGATTCAGAATTTGCAAGGCCGGGTCTTAGCTGCTAGAGCTTGCTTTGTACTGTATATGTTGGGTTTGTTCTAGTCTATTTTCTGCCTCCTGACTTCCATGAGATGAACAGCCCCTGAAGGGTGGCTATAGGAAGCTCCCGCTGCTATAACCTTCTTCTGCCTTGCTACAAGCACAGAGTGGTGCATGCAGCTGTCTGTGAGGTGAAACCCCTTTCATTTTTTCAGGTATGTGTCAGATGAAAAGACTAACATGATGGCCTATGGAGAGCTATATGTAATGGTTCCCAAGTCAGAGATAAGGGACATTTTAAACTATGTACCATTTTACTGGAACATTCTGATGTTTGACTATAAAATGGGGTGGTCATGGAAGAAGGGCCAGAAAATAAGAAAGAATCATTTGGGAAATCTAATCCAGTTCAAGAATGTTGAATGGGTCACATGACAGTCTACCCATACGCTTTGAGATTATGGGAATGAAACAGTTAATTACTATACAAGCGACTGTTCTCATTGTTTTGACAAATGCCACTTAAGAAATGTTCATTTTAGTTCACAGTGTGAGAGCACTACAGGGCAGAGACTGCATCTGATAAAGCATGAGGTGGCAGGTCACATTGCCTCTGCAGCTAGGAAGCAGGGAGAGAGATTCTCAGCTGCCTTTCTCTTTTTCATTCAGGCTGGGAAGCCAGACCTGTAATGTTGCCACCCGCTGTCAGTATAGGTCTTCCTACCTCATTTAACCCAGTCTGGATTCCCTCACAGGGATGCCCAGGTAGAGCCCAGGGAAGTTGGCAATCAGTGTTATCAGAGTCACATTCCTTAATTTGTTTCAACTCTTCACATACACACCATATTTTTATATTAAGTCTCCAACGGAAATGCTCTTCCGATACATAGTTAATAGATTAACATAGATAAATGGCAAGAATATGTCTTTAATTTTTTTATTAGTCAGGGTTCTCTAGAGTCACAGAAAGTATGGGTAGTCTCTATATAGTTAGGGAATTTGTCAATAACTTACAGCTTGTAGTCCAACTCCCTAACAATTATCAGCAGTACTTGTGGATGGAAGTCCAAGGATCTAACAGTTGCTCAGTCCCATGAGGCAGGCCAGGAAAAGCCAGAGTGAATCTTCCTTCTTCCAATGTCCTTATATAGGTCTCCAGCAGAGGGTGTGGCCCAGATTAAAGGCGTGTGTCACCATGCCTTTAATCCCAGATGACTTTGAACTCAGAGATCTTCTAATCTTAATCTTCTAGAATTCATAGTCACTATGCTTCAAGATCTCCATGCCAAGATCCAGGTCAGAAACTTGTATCTCTGAGCCTCCAGATTAGGATTATAGGTGAGCCTTCCAATTCTTGATTAGTTCATTCCAGATTTAGTCAAGTTGACAACCAGGAATAACCACCACAATTTTCTTTCCTTTACTCTTCAAAATTCCTTCTTGCAAAAACCACACCCTATTGCCTTTGTGAGTGATGTGTAGTTTGCAGCCTTTCATTCAAAGAGACCAGAGCTGGGAAGGGGGAGGTTCTTTCAGCTTCTTTGTATGAAGTTACACGTGATCATGTCAGTGTGTGACATCATCACTTTACAATTGAAATCAGTCTGCTGTAGCAGATAGCCCTCAGTAGGGACCACACCAGCTTGACATCACATTAGACACATAAGCATAAGAAAGATCATTTGGGGGTGGGAAGATTGTGTGTGATCCTTAATTATATTCCCCTGTGATGAATCTAGAAAATACTGACCCTTCTTGCTCCAGATCTTATAGAACAGAGCTCCATGTTTTCCGGGTAAAGACTAGTGTGTGGTTGCTGTGGTGATGTGTGCTGTAGACAAAGCTGACTGCAGCAGCAGCAGCGTAGAGCATCTGCTGTCCTGAGACTCCAAGAGGGTCCAAAAACACCAAGTGATGGGAAGAGTTCGAAGTCCATGTCACCCAGTGCATGCCAAGTAATTTGCAGTTCTGGTTTTGACCTTCAAGATGGTTTTCCTTCTGGTTTTTTGTTTGTTTTTGTTTTTTTTCCCTCGGATGTGACCTTTTATCTTTTTCATCTCACTTGCTCTGAAAACAGCCTGTTGTCAACAATCTGAACAAGTTAAGGTGTCAAAGAATTCAAAAATCACAGTTCAATTTAGATCCAGTTTCTTTCTTTAGCCTTTGCTGAGGGAGAAAAACAGCAGGTGGACCAAAAGGTAGACTCTAAGAGGATTGGGAAGGATAGATGATTTATTCAGCTGTCCTTGAACATCAAAGGTGAGTAGTGAGGTTCTGGGAAGCTCACAGTACGCATTCTTAATGTGACAGAGGATGACAGTACATGTCTTACACAGCCCAGGAATTCACTTATCTTCCCAGTTTATCTGTGTGTGTTCTAGGAAGGGAAGTTGGGAGGGGGCTCTCTGTCACACTCTAGCCTATCAAACACATCCCACAACAATGCCTATTCCAGAGTACTATGATGCTGTTCAGTACAAAGGGTCATCAAGTGATGAGCCTGGTAGTTTCTGTGGTACCTCAGCCTAGGAGTACCACAGCTGAAGCAGGAGTTACAGTGGAATGCCTTGAGAGCTGAAGGGGGAGACTGAACTTTCCTCCTTGCAGCAGTGGAGAGAACAATCAGTAGCAGCAAAGAAGGGTATGAGGAGCTGGACAGGAGAGTGGTACATTTCAAGCACACACACACTGAATTACTAGACAGTTTTTCAGGAATTAAACAAATACCCATACCATGGGGAGGTCTCTGGGTGCAGGAAGCTGGTGCCTCTGTAGTTTGAATCTAGTCACTTCTTGCATTACTCTCTATTCTTGTTGCTAATTAAATGCCTAGAAAGAAGCAACTTGAGAAAAGAAGGGTCTGCTTGAGCTCACAGTTAAGGGGTGTGGGCTATCGTGGCATGGAAGGCATGGCGGCAGGAGTCTGAGGCAGCTGACCACATTGCATCCTCAGTCAGACTCCAGACAGGTGGGTGCTAGTGCTCAGCTTGCTTTCTCTTCTTTATCCATTCCAGGAGCCCAGCCCACGGGATGGTGCCAGGAACATTTAGATCGAGTCTCCCAGTTCATTTAAAATAATATAGAAATTCCCTCACAGGTGTGCCCAGGGGTTTATCTCCTAGGTAGTTGTAGATCCTGTTAAGCTGACAGTCAAAATTGAACATTATACTCCTACATTTCAAAATCCTATATGCATTAAAAATCATCTCCCAGGAGAGGATAAAGCAGTGGTTCTCAACCTTCCTAATGCTGAACCCCTTTAATATAGTTCTTCATGTGCTGACCCCCAACCATAAAAATATTTCTGCTGCTACACCTTCAGTGTAACTTTGGTAGTTATGAATCGTAATGTAAATATATGATATGCAGGAAATCTAATATGCAACCCTTGTGAAAGGGTCATTCAACCCTGAAAAGGTTCATGACCCATAGGTTGATAACCTCTGGATAAAGCTATGTGTACCTAACGCATCTGTTGCCTTCTCTTTCCCTCCTAGCATCAGATTTTTCCAGCACTTCCCTTCTCCAGATTTCTATATTTTTCTGTACCCCACTAATGCATCCCTCTTCAGAGTCTCCTCATAATTAGGCATCATCTTTAGTAAAGGGCAGTCCTCAGCTGCTTTGCCCGAAAGTCCTGAAGTATACATTCTGAAACACGAGTGGAGGCAGATGCACCTATGTGCTTTTAAAGTCGAGTATTGTTGGAAACACATCTTTGTGAGCACTGTCAACCTTCTTGATGGACTCTCAGGTGCCAGTGCCACGAGGACTGGGAGGACATAGTGGAGGAATCCTTGGAGGTCTACAGTCATGCTACATGGATAGCCCTCTCTGCACACATGGTGACTTTATTGTACTGTGAACTTGGGAAAGTCTCTTGACTTCAAGGTGATAGTTTCTTCATCTGGAAGTGGTAAAATGATACCAGCATCTTTCCCCATCACTCCATATTCCACACTCTGGGGAGCCTTTTTTTTCTAGAGGTAGAAAGGCCAGCTTGCCTGCACTCCTGCCTTAAGTCAACATTGAGCCCTTCTCCATGCCAGCTGTTACCAGGAGCAGTGGACCTGCTCCTTCTACTTCCCCAAGGACTTGTTAATGAATTTGGACTTGTTTGACTTTGGTTCTTTCTTAATTAAAAAACTTTTTTTTAAAATTTGTTTAAGTTCATTTTGTGAGGTGTGAGGTTCAGATTTGGACTGGAGAGATGGCTCAGAAGTTAAGAGCCCAGGCTGTTCTTCCAGAAGTCCTGAATTCAATTCCCAGCAACCACATGGTGACTTGTAACCATCTGTAATGGGATCTGGTGCCCTCTTCTGGCATGCAGGCATACATGCAGGGAGAACATTGTAAATGTAATAAATAAATAAATAAATAAATAAATAAATAAATCTTTAAAAATAATAAAAGAGAGAGAGGTTCAGGTTCTGTGGTCTTTGAAATGGGGTTTAGGTGAGTAGATATAGTTTGGTCTGGTAGATAGATGTTAACAACCTGCTCACCCTTAAGCCTTTGAATTATTGTGGATAGATACTTCTTGGTCAGATTTGAGTCAACTCCACAGATGGGAAGTAACATTCAGTGTAAGCCTGGTTAGAAGCTCATGGAAGTAATGGGGCTTGGTAAGCAAGCTACTACTGTTGTTTCCTGGTGGACACGATGCATATATCAGATTGCCTTCTATAGGCATTTATGTTTATCTCCATATATCAGTGCTGCTGTTAACTTTAGTCAGAGTCTCTTTGCAATAGACAGCCATAACTGCGGAAACAGCTGTTCAAAGTTTCAGTGACTGTTGGATGCTAAGCCTGAAATGGGGCCCCATCCGTGGCTCAAGGAGCTTCACGGAAGATGGGCAGAATGAATGCAAAAACCAGAGGAGGAAGTGGAATTCCTGTTGTGTTCTGGCCAGGTCTTCACCTTTGCACTCTTGAACTCACTGCAAGATTGCGCCCCCCCAATTCTGTCATGAAAAGGAAGAGGTTCATGAGGCTGTGCCCCTCTCTGAGGATCCATAAATGCTGATGCTTGCTTGGGGGAGGGGGCAAGGAGTGACATTTTCCAGTAGTGTCACCACTAGTAAGGTAAAGTGTCCATGCTCCTATAAACAGTCCTCACAAAACTCAGGGGACACCAAAGTAAGACATGAGAAGTCTGCCTACATCTTTCCTTGGAGTACATATTAATTTCTGAGATCTTCAGTATCTGCCATGTGTTGGGGTCTTGAGATTCAACGCTGATTATGCAGACTCAGCCTTGTTTTCCAAAGCCACGAGGAGTAATGGTGCTCTAAAGGCAGATGTGTTCCCAAAACCATGGTTTAGATGCTTAATGCTGGATTGGGAATGGCCAGGAATCACAGTGGTGGCCCCTGAGCTATTAGAGCTGCCTTGTGGCTGGGTTTCGATTGACCTGCTTGGCTTCTTGCTCATTCCATACCCGTTTAGATAGTTAATCACTCTGAGTTTCCTTCACCACTTGCCCTTTAATTCAAGGGCTCAAAGTTGAGCAGTGGTCCTGGCCTGGTGGGGCAGTAGGCCTGGTCCCTTGCTAAATGGATGCTGGGTGCTCTGAAAAACCTGTTCCTTGCTGCTTCGCCTGAGCATATAATAAAATAAAGCTGTGGGGAAAAGGGAACCTCTCTACAAAAGCCCAGCCTCCTGGGTCCTGAACAGCTGGGAGAGTTGAGAGGGCTGGAGGCATGTTGAGGAGGGCCTGGGTAATCACAGAAAATGTGGCTCTTGTAGAAGAAGTGAAATGGGACACCTGGTGCCCTCACCAGCACCCCACCCACAGAATAAAAGAGAGTAGACTCCCGGGAAGGTTGAGTTGATTTACCTTTCTGATGGACCTGCTCAGTTTAGTGTATCTGAGTCTGAATGTTTAGGGTGAGCCCTGTGCAACTGATCCCTTAAAGTCCTGGAGGGCAAAATCTTACAACACCTCTAGAGAGTAGAGCCACAGTGTATAGTAGGTTCTAACTCAGCAAAGAAGCTACCTCTCTTCCCCAGTAGAGATACAAGCAAGACTGCGGAGACATAGACGCCCTTCCCGTGCTCTGTTCACTGAAGTGTTCACTGGAACCTAAGATATAAGTACAGATGAAGGCTAACTTTGTAAAGGCCCATCTTCGTGTTAATACTTGGTTATGAGATGCATGCAGCTGTCAGACGTGGCTCATTTCCTCCAGAGCAAGGAGCAGACCTGAAGACGGGGAATGAGTATTGCCGTTCATAACTGGATGCAGGGCCTACAGTGGGTCAAGTCAAGGAAGGATGAACATAGTAGCTGGTCTTTGCTGTCCTGGAGAGGCAAAGTCCCACTGATTAGAGATCGGTCTGGCCTTCCTGTTTTGCCATTTTACAGGGATAGATGCAGAGCTCCCATATTGCTTCCTCTAGAATGTTCCTGAATAGACTTCACTGGTAAATGATACTGAGCTGGATTCAGTCACGATGCCAGCCCTGCCCCATAGAGGACACTGTGTCTGCCTTTTGAGCTCTTTGATTTGGGAAGTCTGGGAATCTCTAAGACTTAGGTGCTAAGATTCAGTCTCTCCACAAACACCCAGCTTTACATCTCCTTATGCAATCCTGGGATGTCTAGGAAAGATCATGTATAAGTCTGAGCCCTGGACCTGAGAAGAGAATCTAGAGCTTACTAGAAGGTGCTTGCCTTGGACAGGATCTTGTCTTTGTGCCCCTCTTCTGGAGTCAAGCATTCCCAGTAAGATGAACAGCTGAATGCAGTAGGATGCTTGGGTGTTTCTATGACACCCAAGACTAACCTTAACAAAATTGCTCATCACTATCTTGTGTGCCTTTGACATATCCAACTAATTTAATTCTGTAGCAGTCTTACTGATAGATCTATTTTCTCTGTCTGTTTTTCCAAGTGGGGATCTGAGACATGGGCTCTTAAGAGTTCTAGGTGGATCCATTAACAAGGCAAGGTAGGTGGACCGTCTCCTGGCTCTGACCTATCAGGCATAACTCCAAGACATAGCTGCCCATCTTGACCAATGGTGAATGTTTGTCATGAAGCTCCCTGACTAGAGCTGGAATGGACCAGGAAGATCCTAGCCTGTGTAGGGAGTGATTTCTTTAATATCTGTATTTCACTGCTGGTTTCAGTGGCTCATCTTTTATAATGGATGGCATAGAAGGATTTTTTTTTTTGGGTGCTGGTCCAAGCAACTTTTGTATATATAGTGAGAGGAAGTGTCATTAGAGCGAGAAGAAATTATTAAAAGGAAAATAAAGGAAATGTTATGCATTGCCAGTGTCTCCTGTCTGCTAATATACACACAGTGCTTAAGATCAGTGTTGAGCGCAGGAACTCAAACTGGAGGAACAGGAAATAAAACTACCTTGGTTGAGCCATAAATGGGAGTTGCGGAAACTCATGTATGAATCTGGCTGTGGGCTTTCTTGCAGCTAAATGTGAAAAAGAATCCCAATTAGCCCTTCTGCAATCAAGTGTGCACCATTAAAATGGAGGTAGGATACAGGAGTGGAGGAGACAAATGACAGCTGCCCAGGAAATGGCCAGATAGTGAAGGAGCATGGATCTTTGTCAAGGTTGTTTGAGTTGCATCATTTGCTCAGGAAGTCTAGTGAGACTGCTCAAAGATCCTCATCTTCAGTTAACATCACTCAACTGATAAACGCTTCAATCCCCTCTCCTTGCCGTAGGGTAAAGCACGGCACTTAATGCTAACAAATGTCCATTTTGCAAGAATCTTGCTCATTTAAGAGTGGCGTGAGATCTAGTTCTTTGCTGTGGGGCTTGTCAGGATGAGTAAATCATCGTGCACGTTGGTTTCAGATCCAGGCATTGGCTACATAAGTGGCCATCTTGCACGATAATAAAAACCTAGCCTTTACATGTAAGTAATTATTTAGAACTCATTTTTTATATACATACATTGCATTTTTAAAAATATTACCATGGTGGCTTAGTTGACAAAGTGCTTGCCATGAAAGAATGTAGGTTTGACTTCAGATATATAGATGGCATCTATATATCTATATATCTTCAGATATATAGATGGCACACCTCTAATCATAGGGCTAGACAGGTGGGGACAGGATGATCCTGGGGCTCACTGACCAGCCAGTCTACCAGCCTAACTGAACTCATGGGCTTCAGGTTCAATAAAAGGCCCTGTCTCAAAACATGAAAGTGAGGTACAGTCAAGGAAGAGGCCCAAAGTTGTCCTTGGTGTTCATATACATAAACACACATGAACATATGCACACACATATATACCATGTGCACAAGCATATACAGATTCTTGTATAGTACACAGTCTTGTTCATTTTGGAAAACAGAATTACAATGAATTATGAACCCAGGAGTAGCAACCATTCTGGATTCCCTGTAGTCTTGGGCCTATGCACAGTGCCTTTGAACAAAGGCTCATCTGTGTGAGGAGGAATTTCCTTTATAATGTGTCCCTGAGTAAGGATGATGATCTCTTTGCAGTAGTTATTCTGGGTGATTGAATAGTCCAGAGCACAATTCTCATGGCCTCTACTATTCCTCATCCTTTTGAGCCTCTGTCTTGGACTGAAAGAGCTGCCTGCATTCCATGCCCTTCCTCCTGGGATGCCAGGAAGAGGAAGCATTCAAGACTGATGAGGAAAGCTTCCTATGGGTACCTTTTTCTTCCTGTGATCTGAAAGGTGGAATCAGGGAAATGATTGGCACAGAAGTCCAAGGCACTCCTAGCTTGGGACTGAACCCAGATAGGAGTCTCCCAAACCAAATGCCCTGTCTACTCACCTTCTCCTCTCCAGCAGACAGAGGCAGCTATGTGGGCAGGGCCTCAGTGAGATGGATTATGGTGAGGGAGGGCACTTAGGTGCCCTGGAACCACCCTTAGGATCATCGGAGCCGACTCATATGTGTATGGCTTCCTGATAGACTGGGTGGTACACTTTTGGATAAAAGCTTATTTACATAAGAACAAAATTTCCACCTGTTGGCTCTGCCCACCTCCAAGTAAGCCTGCAAAGTTGATGTGTTGGTATCCTTTGGTCCAGTCCCTCCTTCATCCCACTCTTGACCCTACTATCCACTTTAGTTTGGGTCCTACACTCCACTGAACTGTGTTGGCAGAGACTCCGTGTCCTCATCTTTCATCTCACTGATGGATGATCTGATCCAGTCTTAGGCTGGTCACTGGTTTTTCATATGACACCTCTCTATCTACCCCTGTTCTATGAGAACACTTAGAATTTCAGAAGCCATTGAATAACCATGAAGAATTTCTGAGGGATTAGCAAAGATTGGCCATCCCTTCCTCTGTGCTGCGTCTCATGAAATGCATCCGAGATGACATTGAACCTCATGACCTTCTCCACTGAGTCCTAGTCCTGAACAATGCTGGGACATCTCGGGGTTTGGAAAACTCTACAACTATTACCATTCACCAGGGGACAGACAGATGCATAAAGCCATCTGCAACACAGCAAAACTGCCCCATTTATCTCTAGAGTTTAAAAACTATTGTCCAGAAGTAGTCAGTGTTCCTTAAATATGTTTGGAAGCAGCCTTAGAGATGGCTTTGAAACATTGATATGGTGGTGGGACGTGTCAGCCATTTCTAACTCTGTCCTGTTGGCAGTCCAGCCACCACATAGACTGTTTTGCCTTCATTGGGTTTGGGGCTAATTCTTGATAGTCATTGGTGGTGTTTGTGGAGGAATATATGTTGCCATTTCTCAAATTAGAAATGTTAATGCATTATCACATACAACACTCTGGTTCTGACATAAATGTGAATGACTTTGTTGCAGGGGAGCCGGGTTAAGAACTAAGCATTTTCCCCCTGCAGTTAAATAATGATTGTCTGCATTAAGGTTTGTCTCCTTGTGTTTTCTAGATGCTCTAAGTGAAACCCATCAAATCATCTATGAAAATGGTGGCCCTATCCTTAAAGATCTGTGTCCGCCACTGCAATGTGGTGAAGACCATGCAGTTTGAGCCATCTACAGCTGTCTATGACGCCTGTCGAGTCATTCGGGAGAGAGTACCTGAGGCACAGACCGGGCAGGGTGCGTCAGTGGTTATTCATTGGCTTCTGAAAATGTGGTTTGATGTCCCTTAACTCTGTAGCTAAAGGGACATGCCCAGACACATTTTAAACATCTCTGTTTCAAACTAGGCATGGAGGCTCACTTCTATAATTCCAGCACCCTGGAGGCAGTCAGGCTGGTCTCTCTGAGTTCAAGGCCAGCCTGGTCTATATAGCCAGTTCCAGGTTATCCTGTACTACATAGTGAGATCCTGACTGGAAGACTGAGGCCTGGGGAGTCAATTTTAAATGCAATGTCTTTTTACATTACTCCCTGATAAGAAAAAGACTTTCACCATCAATGACCACATTGACATTGATCCTGAGTCAAATATGGATATTATTATGCCTGTTATCTTGACTCCTTTTAGGTGAGCATCCTGCTCTGTAATTCATAAACCATGTCTTGATGACTCACTGCCTTGGTCAATAAAGGATAACATCCTTACCTGATACATACCTACTCCATGTAGCCTCAGCACTATGTGAAAGTCTTACAGTACAAGTCTTCTGAAGGAGCTTCCTGAGTTTTACTTCAATTTGTACAAGATTTTATTTGTAATTATGTCTATGTGTGTATATCTACATGCAGGATTGTATATGTGTGAATGCAGGTACCCACAGAGTTCAAAAGAGGGCATTATTTATGATATTCAGATTGCTGAGTTTTACTAAGGTAACCAGAAATAAGAATTAACTGGCAAGTCCCTATCTGACTCTTGCTTGTTCAGTCTCACTGATCCTTTTCCATTCTTTTTTATTATTTTCCGACACTATTAAAACTTACTTTGGACTGAATTGGGTGAAGGCCTCTATAGACTCAAAAATACCTTCCTGATGTGTTGTGGGAACCCCACCCTTTTGAAGGGCCCCGAGGATTCCAGTTACATTAGAGCAAAGATAGGGAGATGGCTCAGACATTAAAATGCTTGCTATGTAAGTTTTAGGGTCTAAGTTTGACCCCCAAGACCTATATGGGATTGAAATATCATCACCTGTGAAGAGGAAACAGGAGGATCCCTGGGGCCTCTGTCAGCCAGCCTAGCTGTCAGTAAACAGCAGGCCACTGAGAGACCCTGTCTCAGTGATCTGGGTGGAGGACTCCCTGAGGAATGACACCTGAAGTTGACCTCTGCCCTGCATAGACATGCCTGTGCACCCCTCCCCAACTCTCATACCCTAGGTAAAGTCTAGGTGGGAAAGGACACCCCCGCCCCCGCTCTTGCTCCAGGCCTCTCCATCTTCGCACATTGAAGTAAGAGGCCTTTATGAGGAATACTAAGTTTAATTCTTCAACTGTTTTCTTTATTTTGTGGTATTTGGTGACACAAACTTAACCTCATAAGGAAGTCCTAAAAAGCTTGTTGTTGCTTTTTTAAACTCTGTTTTGTTATAAGGTGCTCATCATCTAGCCCAGGCTAGCTCAGTCTTCCCACCTCATTTTCCCCAAGGCTAAGATTGCAGAGCATTCACTGTCACCCTGTAGACCAACCTTTTATCACATGCTCTTCTGCTATGACCCATCTTCCCTGATTGCCTCAGTGGCCCTGGACAGAGGTGGTTACTGCCTCCGTTTATTATCCTTCCCTGTGGTAGCCTGGGTAAATGAGTCTGTGACAGCAAGGACTAGAAAATAAAGACAACTTCAGCTGTAATGCAGCCTGCTCTGTACCCGATGATTCTCTAAACTGTATGTGTGCCTCCAGCCCACTGGTCCCTATACTCGAACCTTGTTGTGGGCATTGATTCTGCTGGGAGGCTCCTCCCAGACGATTTCAGTGGGAGTGTGTGGTACTATGCTGTTGGTAAGAAGCAGGTCTCTCTGGTGATGGACAGTATCCTTTCTGCATCAGTGCTCTTGGTCCAGTGATGGCTTTGACCCATTTGGCCTCCTCCTTTTTCTCTGTTTATTTTCTAGCTTCTGACTATGGGCTGTTTCTCTCTGATGAAGACCCAAGGAAAGGGATTTGGCTAGAAGCAGGTCGGACACTGGATTACTACATGTTGCGGAATGGGGTATGTTGTTGGTCCTGTTTTCTTTTTAATTTTTAAAATTTGTATATATATATATATATATATATATATATATATATACTTGTATATATATTTGTATGTATATATATATTTGTATATATATATGTGTGTGTATATATATATATATGTATGTGGGTGATTTGATTGCATGTGTGTGTGTGTCTACTTTCTTGTATGGTACCAGTGGAGTCCAGAAGAGGACATTCAGTCCCCTGAAACTGTAGCTATAGACTTTTATAAGTCACCATCTGAGTGCTGAGAATGAAACCTGGTTCTTCTGGAAGAGCAGATAGTACTTTTAACCACTAGGCCATCTCCTGAGCACCATCTTTAACATTTTCTTTAAATAACATTTCTTAATTGTGTGTCATTGTATGTGGCTGTTTGTATTTGTCATTGTATGTGGATGTTTGTATTTCATGGTGTGCATGAAGATGCCAGAAATGACTATCAAGTGTGGGTTCTCTCTTGCGTGACGTGGGACTGAAGAACTAAACAGCAGTGGGACCAGGTACCTTCACCCACCGAGTCACCTTGCTGGCTCAGTGGTTCCATTTTCTCAGTGCTTCAGTGCTGGGGTCTAACTATGGAATCCCACATCATGACAGCTTCTAATCCGAGAGCTTCTAATTAGTAATTAGGAATGCAGTGAACCTGTGTGGCCATCCAGGTGGTGAGAAGATGCTAGCCACCTCAAATTCTTGAGATTCCACAGAGGGATTGAACTGGTTCTCGGTTAGTGTGCTGAGCCACGCCTCCATGCTGAGTAGCCTTTCTGTGCTAAAGTTGGGCTTGGCAGTTATGAGCCAAGCTACGTTATCTTCATGAAGTGTCCCTGGGCTGCATTAGAGACTGAGGTTGTCTGTGCACAGCAGAGATGCCCCAGCACTGCCCAGGGCTTGTTTGGAAAGAGGAAACTTGAACTGGAGATATGGCTTCACTAACTCTCAGTGACAGAAATAAGTTACCTCTGAGGTTTAAATGATGAGCAAAAAGGTGGGGAGCATTTGAACCCCCTTGACCCCCGGGATCCTGCGGTTTCCTGTGCCTGATGAAGTGGGCTTTTCAGATTAGCCAGGGTTCCAAAAAGCAAGAGTGTAATATTCAGTTAATTTGTAGTATGTCTTCCCGTCTGTAGTTTCTAAGACTTATAATGAGAAAGAGGTCTCCTCTTTTGAAGTAACCCCCAACCTCATTCTTTCTTCTTAATCTTTCCACCATCCTATTTTACTGCCATCTCGTTAAACTATTCCTGCTTGGATATGCACCTAATGTGAAACTCTCTGGTGATATTATTTATGTCTTTCATTTTGTAGACTACATATATAGTAAATGTGTACAGTCAAGATTCTAAAGTAACATTTTAAAAATAAATGTCCATTTTGTGCATATGGGTAGCAAAAAAAAATTGTTCCTGATGACAAATATGACTTTAGATTCATTTTCATTGAAGTTTTAAAAACAGTGCCCTGTGCTGTTGTGTTTTTCAACTCACTATGTGGTGGGTGGGGCTTATGTCTAGGACATTCTAGAGTACAAGAAGAAGCAGAGGCCTCAGAAAATCCGAATGTTGGATGGCTCTGTGAAGACAGTGATGGTAGATGACTCCAAGACAGTGGGGGAGCTCCTGGTCACGATCTGCAGCAGGATAGGTGAGCAGCTCCTCCTTATCCCTGACCACACCCACCCCACAGTATTAACACATGAATTCTGCCCACACCCAAGAGATTTCTGATCTGTCTCTCCATTTGCCAGATGTGGTATAACACTTCTCACGGAGCCTCACCAAACTGTAGTTGAGAGCCCTTTGCAGTTTCTCAATGGAAATGATGTTTTAATCATTTCAACCTTCCTTACTGATGGCCACTCTCTCTTTAATAGTCATGGTAACAGCCAATGTGGCTATCACAGATTTGTTTCATGTTGCTTCTTGTCATTTTCTCCAGAAACCAACCCTGCCTCTTACCATAGGGTGCCCTTTAATTGCTGCATGGAAGGGCCTAGTTCATCTGTACACTTCTTGATTGACAGAGTCATGGCTTGGTTCTCAAAAATTAATGGAGGCTAAGCATTGTGCTGCACACCTTTAATCCCTGCAAGCAGGAGGATGGGGACAGACGGGTCTCTGTGATTCCAGGGCCACCATGGTCTCCATCATGAGTACCAGTGTAGACAGGACTACAATGCAAGACTATGTCTCCAAATAAGTAATTACATAAAACTTAATGGAGTCATTGGGATGTGGCTCAGTGGGAGATGGCTTTTCCTTCATGTTTTGGGTTTGATCTCAGAGAAAGAGACAGACAGACAGAGAGAGAGAGAGAGAGAGAGAGAGAGAGAGAGGGTGTATATAAATGTGTTTGTAGAGAAAATTGTACTTAATGTCTTGAATCTGGCTTCTCAGCCTAAAGAGCTTGTGTTTGTGCAGGAACTGTGAGTGTGTGACCTTCCTGGTTGCCAAGTGAGGAAGAGCCCCTCCTGTGTTTTGCCAACATGGACCCTTTGCAGTACCCCTGGCCCTAAGTAGAAGTTGATAGTGATTTAACCATGTATAAATATAGCCTATTTCTGTTACTAGGAATAACAAATTATGAAGAATACTCTTTAATCCAAGAAACCATTGAAGAAAAAAAAGAAGAAGGGACAGGCACACTAAAAAAAGACAGGACGCTGTTACGAGATGAGAGGAAGATGGAGAAGCTGAAGGCCAAGCTACACACAGATGATGACTGTGAGTGTCTGCGGGGAGGCCGGTGGCCCAGGTCCACCAGGTACTCCTCCTCCTAAGGAGGAGCCTGGATTCCCCCACCACCATCCACACGACTGAAAACTGCTCTTTGGTTTGTTTTTGTTTTTTTAAATTTGCAGATGTTCTGATTTGTCTCACTAAAAGTCAATATTTGTAAACAGCTTTTAAAGTGACTTATAATGATGTTTGATATCTAAAAAGAATCCATTCATATCAAATACATAAATTGTGTTCACAATTTCCTACTGTCTTGCAAAGATGTAATTATTGTTTGGGATCTAAATGCAGCTTGATAGTATATACACTTAACTAAGCAAGCTCCTTCTCTTTCTTACTTTTCCCTTGGAATTGATGTGTGCATGACTGTATGCGTGTGTGTGTGTGTGTGTATGTGTGTGTGTGTGTGTATGTGTGTGTGTGTGTTACTGTGTATGTTTATGTTTGTGTGATACAGCTTTTCTTATGTTGTAACTGTCTGTAATTATATATCTTATGTCTCTCTGAATTTCTTAGATCTGGAGGCCTGCTTAGGGTGTGTGTGTGTGTGTGTGTGTGTGTGTGTGTGTGTGTGTGTGTGTGTGTGTTAATAAACAGTTCTTCAGCAGGGAACTTACATCCAGAGGTTTTTTTCTGGCTATCTTTGGGGGAGATCTTTGTAGTCTTTAATACCAACTCCCTAGATCCATTATTTCCTTAGAGATTAAAATCATGAGATTGGTCTGTCACAGGAAAGTCACTTCCACAGCCACATGAATAATGTGTATAAAAGTAGCAGATAACGTCAGACATCCCCAAAGCTCTACTGTGTGGTCCTTGTTGCCCACTGTCCACTGGGAAGGGCTTAGTTCATCACCTGGCCTCCTTCCATTCCAGCCCCCCTCCATGTTCCTGCTGCAGCTCTGGGTGACATCATCACTTTCATAATGTTTATTGATCTTTGGAGGGCCTGCTATTTCCTCTGAGTTCTCCTCTGCTCTCTTTTCTTTCTACCTCATTAAATTTCCAGTTACAGACTTCTTTCCAGAAGCCTTTAGTAGACAAATCTCAAGGATTTATTAATGTGTGCACAGTACCCTCCTGGTGACTGGGAGAGGTCTGTCAGGCAGGTTACTTATGCCAGAGCTGCTTAGCATTTAGTTTGTCATAAATACTTAACACAGTGAGTGGTGTGTGTGTGTGTGTGTGTGTGTGTGTGTGAGAGAGAGAGAGAGAGAGAGACAGACAGACAGAGACAGAGAGAGACAGAGAGAAACAGAGAGAGAGACAGAGAGAGAGAGAGAGACAGACAGACAGACAGACAGAGACTCAGTGAGGTGTGGAGGGCACAGAGGGCTTCAGGGAGCAAGCAGAGGAATGGCTGATGTATGTCTATGCACCACAATGTGAGCACGGGATTCTTAGGATGATGTCAGAGTCAAGCTGGCCAATGGGGACAGATATCATCTCTAGCTTTTAGTTTTGAGTCTCTGTACCACCACCTCATGACTTTAATTTTCTCCCTATTTCCTGAGAGCAGAGAAATTCGCTATGCCTAGCGTCTCTAAACCATTTCACTAGATAAAACTGAAATAAGTACTTGATCCCAAGTGTCGGATATTTGTCTTGTTGCTGTGACCAGACAAGATCTTTAAGTACAGGCGAGATGGTTCAGTGGATAAGGTACTTGCCAACAAGCCCGATGATCTGAGTTCAATTCCTGGGACCCATACGGTACAAAGAGACAACCCATTCCCTTGTGTCCTTTGACCTCTACATGTACTATACAACGTAGCCACACCTCTCTGCAACATACACACATAAAATAAATGAATGAATGAATAAATACATAAATGAGTAAATAAATAAAATGTAACTAACACAAAGAAAAGCAAGAAAAGAAGCTATTCAAGGAAGGGATTGTTCTGGTTTGCCTTTCAAGGGATATGTTCCGTCTTGGCAGGGGAGGCATGAAGGGAGCAGGAGGAGACTGGATGCTCATACTGCATCCCCAGTATCATCAGGAAGCAGGACCAGGCTGTAGAATCATCCTGGGAGACTCCACCTGCCAAAGCTTCCACAGCTTCCCCCAAACCACAGCCAACTGAGCACCCAGAGTTCAGACTCTTTCAAACCAGAAGCTTGATTTCTTAGTACAAAACTGTTATTTCCTAACTCCCTCACCTTCCTTTCTCTGCATTCCCAAGACATTGTAGCTCGTGAAATGAAGATGAGTTAGATGAATACAATGTCTGCCGAGGCATCGAGAGCCATGCATGAGGAACAAAAAAGGCTGTAGAACTCACAGTGTGGCCCACTGGTTAGTACAAGGAGGATGGGGGCACCTAGGAGCAGCAGGGCACCAAAGCTGTCCTGAGGAGTTCATGCTGTCGGAGAGTTCTGCTCTGCTGGTTGCCCTCACATCCCTCTTAATCTAAGAATTATGTGGAAATTCTAAGGGGGCTTCTAGCCCCTCACTGGGCAGTGTCACTGGCACTCAACAATAATAATGCTTCATCTTTCTCAGGCAGTGCTGCTGGGACAGATCAACGATTTAATCAGCACCCGATTGTTAGCAATGACCACCATCCTTAGAAAGAATTTTGAGATGTACATTGTTAGTGAAGTTAGATTAAGATGTTTTTGCTAGTGACTCTGATATAGAAAATCTTAGGGACCAAGGTACACTCTTAACAGTTAAGCTAGAGATGTTGTTTTTTAAAGTCAGGGAACAAGAACAATGGCAGACAGACCAGCGCTAGCTGAGGAGCATCTTTTGCTCAAGATGGGCTGGTCAAGGTGAGAATTGACTTCTTATACCTATTTTTGCTCTCAACTGATGAGTAGATATGCATTCTGCGGATTCAAAATAGAAATGACTGTTTTTTATATAAAATTTGTCATTCTTTTAAGATTTTTCTAAGATTACTTTAGATAAATAATAAAACAATCGATTCTTTCATTGTAGCCACAGATTGCAGCCTGCCAGTAAGAGAAACTGACTGAGAAAATTACCTTACTTGCTCACACTTTGTTAATCTATGACAGGTTGCTTAGTTACGAATGCATGTGGATTCTTGGGAATAATTTGTCTTCTTTACCTCTGATATGTAAAATGTTTTTCATGTAAAAGTATTGGGGAACATACTGTTTTTTTCAGTCATTCACTAAAGGAAAAATAGAATGTAGTCATATTGTAACTTATATACTGCTTGAAAGGTTTTGGTGGGATATATAAGTTGTAGGAGAAAAAGTAAAGTTGTTGGAGTCAGCTCATTGGAGTTTGTTCCATCTACCAAATGTTTGTGCTGTGTGTATGTATGTATGTATGCATGCATGCATATGTGTGAAGTTGTTGGAGCTTGTCTTGGTTCATCCATTCAGAGAGAGAGAGAGAGAGAGAGAGAGAGAGAGAGTGTGTGTGTGTGTGTGTGTGTGTGTGTGATTTTCTTCCCCTTCTTTCCTTTTCTCCAGTTGCTAACTGCCATCAGCATGGGCTCCCTCCACCTACTAGCGATATCAGCTCCCAATTTCTGTATCCCACTTCAATCCACCCTGGATGTCAAAACTGGTCTTTGACACCAAGGCCGAGAAGTGGGTAATGATGGCTACTAGGCCCTAACTCAAGAACCTCCAGAGAGGACCAGCAAGTTATACCCAGTGCTAATTCCTACTCAGACTGAAAAAGAACACCTCTGGACTCTAGATCCTTTCTGTTGTGTAGGATTTGAGTATGGTGGAGGTCAATCATCTCACAGAGCTTGAAGAGCATAGTTCTACTATAGGAAGTGATTGTAAGCAACCGTCGGCATTTATCAAACTCTGTTTGCACATCGGGCTGTGGCAAAGAGTAGCAAACTATGTCCTCTCATCTGTTTGCTGTTGCAGTAAATTGGCTAGATCACAGCCGGACATTCAGAGAGCAAGGCGTGGATGAAAATGAGACATTGCTGCTTCGTCGGAAGTTCTTTTACTCTGATCAGAATGTGGACTCCAGAGACCCGGTGCAGTTGAATTTGCTTTATGTCCAGGTATTTACTGATCAGACAACGTATGGATGTGGTGGTTAGTGCTGATTGTCCATCTGACCGGATAAGATGTTATCTAGCTTAAACTGGCCTATGGGTGTGTCTTATTTATGTTAATTGAAGTAGAAAGACCCACCAGCTGTGGGTGGCATTATTCTCTAGGCAGCAGATTCTTGATTGGATAAGAGAGGAGAAAGCAGGCTCGGAGCTAGCTTGCACCTCTGCCCTTGACTGTAGATGTAAAGTGATAAGTTGCTTCAAGTGATGGTCGCTTCACTTTCCCACCAGTGGTGAACTGGAACCCAAGTCTATGAGCCAAGTAAACTCTTACTTTGTTTAGTTGCCTTTGTCAGAGTATTTTCTCACAGCAGCAGAAAAGAAACTATTATATAACCTTCAGAAGACTTCGGCCTGGTCTTGTGGTAAGTAGGTGTCCATTTCTGGTTCCCACACAACAGAAGGAATCTAGAGTCCAGAGGTGCTGTTCTTCAGTCTTTGGTGGGAATTAGCACTGGGTATAATCTTCTGGGCCTTACTGGTCCTCTCTGAGGCATCACGGGTTGGGACCCAGTGGCCATCACTGCCTTGGGAGACAGTTGTGTTCATTTAACCGACCATCATTTCACAAGCTGACGTCTCAGAATACAAAGGAATATTGGCAAGAAAATCAGTACTTTTCATTAGCTCCGAGCTATCCTCTCAGTCACCTCTTAATGTCTTTGCTCCTAACTAATTGTTTATGCTAGAAAATCCCTTAATACCTGTGTTGTGATCTCCCAGCATATGGTGTGGGCTTTGCATTTGGTTGCCTGAAGGCTTCTTTTGACTGGCGGAAAATGTCACCCGTGTTTCTTTAGAATTTCTTCCCACCTCAAATTCCTTCTGTCCTTGCTATTACCTACTTGTTCACTCATAGAGATAATGCAGGGTTTATAAGCTATAGCTCTGCCTTCCACCTGTATTGAAAGTAAAAAATTAATTTATGTGGGCATTTTATATTGGCAAGTTCCCTTACCCATTGCATACTTGTTTTCTGTGTCTACTCTTGGATTTAACTGGCAGAATGGGTAGTTGCAACACACAGCGAGCCCACTGAAGGTCTGAGATATTTACTATTCGCTGACTCCTGCGGAAGAAAGGATAATAGTGAATGAGGCTGGAAGGCAGCTAGCAGGGCAATTAGAAGAGACTTACACATTTAGAGCCCAGAGTGATAGCAGAGAGTACACATTTCAGAGTGTTCTGGGTTATGTAGCTAGAACAAAGGAAGACAGAAGCCCAAATGATAAATGCCAACAGCCCCATGATTCAGGAGAGCGGGGAGCAGGACTTTCAATACAGTGAGTGCCCATTGTAAAATCCTTCATTGCTGGCCCCTCCCTACATGGCTCCAGGCCGCACTCCTGTCAGAGTGAGGGAATACATGTCTGTCTCTCTCCTTGTAGATCACCGGTCCTTAGATGATTGTGATGGTTTTGCCTCTTCACGGATATTTTTCTTGCTAGCCTTATGTCTTAGGCTCAAGTGGAACAAATCATGTTTCTGAGTCAACCCATATGAATCCAAACGTTTCAAAGGATTTCCATTGTCTCTCCCTTTCTTCATTTTTCAGTCTTGGCTACCTACCAGCATTATCAGTAGAGTTTATTTTTTGGTACTTGATGACTGTAGTGCTAATGCCCTACAGCTATTGCCCACTTTGGAAGGAAAATCCAAAAGGTTGTTTCCTTTTAGCCTTGATTCTACCTTACCCCAACATTCACCATGTCCCAATCATCTATAGTATCTGTCCTCTGAGTCAGGAATATATAACTTGGGAGAAGTACGATGCTTTCTGGGCCCCTGAATTTCCTTCTGGTGTTTCAGGCTCGGGATGACATCCTGAATGGCTCTCACCCCGTCTCCTTCGAGAAAGCGTGTGAGTTTGGTGGGTTCCAAGCCCAGATACAGTTTGGACCTCACGTGGAACATAAACACAAGCCTGGATTCTTAGAGTAAGTGCCCCACCCCGTTCTCCTCCTTTCCCCTCTATTCTCCTCTTTATTTTTGAGGAGGAACCCGAGAGGCGCTTCCTTGTTCCAATTGCTTATGAGAATGTTGACATTCACTCAACTGAGTTTAAAACCCAAAACACAGACTGTTGTTGGTAAAAATAAGATATATAAAAATCCAGAATGGTGGCTGTCAGCATTATTCATTCTTCATTCCGACGGTAGATGAGTCTTTGCTGGAGTCTACCATACTTGGCCAGTTGCTTCCCACATCTGGCTAAGCTATATCACCAGCCAAGTTTTGAATGCTTTATTAGAATTTCAAGACTTCCTAGTTGCTTTGAGAGACACAGTGTGCACTCACAGAACTGGCTGTAGCCTTGCCTCCCATTTGGTTCTTGGTTCTCTTTTCTAAAATGATGAGGTGGTTTCTTTTCCCTAGCTCTATACTCTCCTGTCTCCCTGCAGATGCACCATGACTATGTCGAACATGGGTCTATGGCTTCACTTTCTTGGGAACACCCTGCTGGACAGGCTGCTGCTTCCCTGGGGGTGCCTTTCCCTTGCCTTGGATCTAGACTTCCCTAGGGGCTTTAGGTTTTGCTTTCTTTGGTGATGTTTTATATCTGTTGTCTTCTCTCTCCTTCCCCCTCAGTTTCCATTTATATGAAGCATTTGGATGAGGGTAAAAATTCTTTGAGTCTCATGAGTGTCCCTTTGTCACTTGAGTGACTTGAGGGAGGTGGGAAGTGGGAACAGTATGTGAATGCTGCCAGAGGAGGATTCGCCCATGTCAGGATGTCCTCAGTGGGTCATCTGTAGTGCTGAGGGTTGCTTGAGGGAAAGAGTAGGGCAAGCCCTTGACATTCACTTTGGTTGAAGCAGTCTATGCCCTTGAGAAAGAAAACCCAGCTTTTCTCCTGAGCTCAGGCAATGTCAGACAGTGCAACCTGCTATGTGGTCCAAACTGAGCTGTTAAAGGCAAGACACTACAATACTAGGTTGAGTTAATGAACCTTGGGAGCTTTTGCAATATGACGCTTTATGCTATAATATACATTCATCGACCTTGAGTCTGAGGTGGCCTTGAGCAGTTCCTGTTACTGTATTCAGTGTTTCCCAGATGAGTTATCTGGCCAAGTGCTCCTCTGGGCCCATTTCTCCACGCCGGACTGGCTTCCTTCCGCAGGAACCTGAGGAAATAAGCCTTTCTGTTCTGTGACATTCCATGCCTTGCTGAAGACGCCATGCTTGGGTTTTCATGGATTTCACGTTCACACATTCAAACTTCACACTCCTCTCATCTCTTAGCTTGCTTTTGCTCTACAGTGACTGCCAATGAATAGGAGAAAGAAATAGTGAGACCAGGATACTCTAAGTAAAATACTTTGTTTTAGGTTTTCCTACCTGCAGTCATGCATGAGCCTGGTGGGAAAGAGATCTAACCAGGAGCCTAGGAGAGCCCAGTGCCATCCTGGTCATCTCATGAGGACCCTTTCTCGGTGTTGGGCAGCTAACTCTCAGGGTCGCATTATGACTATGAAAGGTCAAACTATATGTGAAAAGAAGTTAGCAGAGGAGAAATGCATTCAAGAATTTTCTTCAACCAGGGCTGGGGAGATGGCTCAGAGGTTAAGGTGCTTGCCACGCAAGCATGAGGACCTGAGTTTGATGTTCAGCACCTATGTTAAAAAGCAAAACTAAAAATCTGTGCTTGCTGGTATGCTCCTGTGAGCCTGGCATGGACAGGTGGAGACAGAAGGCTCCCTGGAGCTTACTAACCAGCCTGTCCATGTGAATCAGTAAGTGACTATGTGAGGGACTTTGTCTCAGACACTAAGGTGGAAAGAGGTAGAGGCAGACATGAGCCTCTGGCTCTCACAGGCATATACAAACAAACGAGACCATAAATACACACGTAGGCACACATACACTCCTTTGGCTTTTGTGATAGTGTATGTTACGTCACCAGGATTGTGATGGGTATTCCTTTCCTTTGCTGCTGGCCACATGAACAGCAGTTAGTTTGGATTTGGTCGGATGAATGTCACTGCAGTCTGGTCTTCTTGTAAGCCGCATACTCACACCAACCAAATCATCTTTCCTTGGCCATCTGACCATCTGACAGCTGATGTAAGGTGGTTGTATTGCTTCAGACTTTCCTTTCTCAAAATGAATCTGGCACCTCTCAGTGGTTCGTGTGCCCTTGCTCTGATTCTAAATTAAAATAAGCCCATTATGCCTGGTAGCAATTATCTCTCCTCTTGCATTTGATTTAGTTTTTAATTAGACCAGTTCTAGTCTAGGTAATGAAGCTTTCTCATTTACTGTAGATACTTAATTGTACATGTTCCTGTTCCTACTGTATTGGTGAGAATCCTTAGGAGGTGAGACCCTTCTTAATTAAAACAAACCTGCAGGGCCACACTGCTGATTTATACATTGAATGTTGGATGTTGTTTTTACCTAGGCTGTCCCTGGTGACTGGCTAGGGGAACTCTGTGTGTGTGTGTGTGTGTGTGTGTGTGTGTGTGTGTGTGTGTATAGTTGTGATCTCTACTATTCCCCAAAACAATTATGAATTTACAAACTTAACAATGGGAAAGTTGGACTTGTAAGAGGGCCAGGCTGAAGAGAGCCCCTGGGAATATCAGCCGTGTAATTGGGTGAACACGGCATGAAGGAGTGTGCACAATGAATGTATTTACTATAATTTTTAAGAAGTTTTCTTAGCATTTGTGTATCATATCAACACAGTTGGCATTTTTATAAAAATGTCTCCTAACTCTCTTCAAGCTTTTCAGGTGATTTCTAGATTCAGTACCACTTTAATGAAGATACTCATTTTGAAAAACAGAAACTAATGCCCAGGCATGGTGGTGCATGCCTGGAATCCTGGCCCTCAGGAGGATCCCTGCAAGCTGCAGGCCAGCCTGGACTACTTAGCAAGTTTTAGGCAAGCCTATATTACATAGCAAGATCCTGCCTCAAGAGGGTGGGAGAGGGAAGGAAAGGAGAGAAAGAAGAAGACTGACTGGCAAGATATATTTGTTTTTATTTATGTGTGTGGATGTTTTGCATGTTTGTATATATGTATACCCCATATGTGCATGGTAACCTAGGAAGGCTAGAAGACGAACTAGAGT
Source organism: Tokudaia tokunoshimensis (assembly GCA_036184795.1). Lineage (NCBI taxonomy): Eukaryota > Metazoa > Chordata > Mammalia > Rodentia > Muridae > Tokudaia > Tokudaia tokunoshimensis. Next base: position 68,682,854 of record BTHU01000008.1, on the reverse strand, counting down.
TACAGATGGTTAAGAGCTGTCATTTAGATGCTGGGAATTGAACCCCAGTCCTCTACAAGAGCAGAAAGTGCCTTAACTACTCATCCATCTCTCCAGCCCCAAGCAACCCTGAAAGTTGAAAAGCCGCAGGGTATCACATTTCAGAATATGTGAAAACAGAAGTAACTTCTCAGAGGAAATAACATCCCAGAATATACTTCTTTATGTTTAAAACTACATCCACAAAGAGAGACCAGATGAATTTTTATTCATAGATACATGGAGGCTATAATAAAATATTGGTGAGAACAAACTCCAAGAAAGTAGCTACTATAAGAGATACTCAGAAGGAACCAAGTTTAACGGCACATGCCTGCAAACCCAGTACTCGGAAGGTTGAGGCAGGAAGACTAGAAGCCCAAGGTCATCCTTGGCTACCTAGTGAGCTTTGGGCTACATGAGACCCTGTCTTAAAAAAGAAGAGATGCTCAGTGGGTAAGGGGGCTTGCTGTACACTGAGTTCAAATCTCTCCAACCATGTGGCCACTGGAGCCAGTAACCAAGAGCAGTGTTAGGGGTAGAGTACAGAGGCAGGAGGATACCCAGGACCTGCTGGCTGTTGGTCTAGCTCTAGGCTTGTTATCAGTGGAATAAAGCAGAGAATGATAGAGTAGGACCTCCGTGTGCATGTGCCACACAGTCACATACACAGGCACACACAACAAAGCCAATATAGCACCATTACCATGGATCGCTTCATTACAAGGATATAAATTTCACAATTAACATCACTTTTCAAAAGGTGGATGCAATAGTCTGACTTTGAGATGTGAGCCTGGCTACTCACAGAGTTGGGATAGAGCAGTTGGCCAAGGTGAAATGAGGTGTTCATGCCAGGCATAAAGGGTCTGTGCATCTGTGTGAAGGTGGTGTCCATTGGTGAGGGGAGGGTGGGGTGGGCAGGTAGGTAACAGGCAAAAGAAGCCTCCTCAGAGTCATGCTTTCTGGAGGAGCCTCTGTTCTGTGTGACTGGTCCAAGCAAGTATTTACTGTGAAAACAAAGCAACCCAAGACATGAATCTGAAAGAATTCGGAGTGTACTGGGAAATTTTCCCCCACAAACTCTAGATAATTCTACTGTCAACAAGCAAAGCTCTCGGCACAGTAGGAGGCCTCGAATTGGTTTTTAAGCTGGCGCCAGTTCAAACAGTACTTCCCCCTTCAGAGCTGGTGTGCTTTTGTGGAATCTTTGGCTAGAGTCTGTGTTTCCAAACTAACCAGGAAGGAGGCCTTTCAACCCAGGCTCTTCTTCAGCTATGCCTTGCCCCCTGCCCCTCACCCTCTCTGCCCTACTACGTTGAAAGTGAAATGCAGGAAGAGACACCTGTCTGCTCCAGTGTTTCCTTGGTTTTTGTTTATTTGTTGGGTAAGTGTTTTGTTTTGTTTTGTAATACCTATTCTATAAATCTCATGGCCCAGAGCTCTCCTGCCAGGGTGTTTAAATGATGACCTTCAGTGCCTATTCCTCCAGCCTCCTAAGGGCCCTGCTTACCTGCCTGATGATTTCCAAACTCAGGATGAAGCAGGATCTCTTCCAAACCAGCCTGATCTCTATTGCCACCAGGCTGCCTCTGAGTTCCAGGGTAGTGGCCTAGGCTGCCTTTAAAGGGTGTTTGGACTAGTCTGGGATCACAGAACCATACTGATGTGCCATAGATCTTCAGGCCTGGTGCCTGTGCTTCTTCCTGGCTGTTATGATTAACAGATTCCTTCCACACTTCAGGGATTGCCCATGTCCTGGACTTAGCAAGAGTGGTCTTTAGGATGCCATGAGACCTTTAGGGCCAAGCATATGGGGCCTCAGGATACAGTCAGAGCCCTTATAAAGATGAAGTATTCGCTAGTGTACTCACCACATGGGTGAGGACTCAATGTCCCTTCACTCTGAAGGGGGCAACCCTCCTCAGATGACTGTTCATAGAATCACCTTGATGTCACACACTCTGGGCTGCAGAACTATGAGACACAACTCTCTGCTCTTTGTAACTGAGCCAGGCTATAGTGTTGTGGATGGGTTGTGTGTCTTCCTCATCCTCGTCTTAGGACAGTCACTTTTTGTGACCACTCCAGGCATTCCCAGTCATCCAAGACTTCCTTCAAGCCATGGCCATTCTGCAAACCACCAGAGTTTACCCAGGACTCTGAGTCACACAGACATTGTGATCTTGGAACCTGGAGTCAAGTCCGATTGCTTTTGGTTTGTAATTTGAGCTACTTGACCACTGCTTGTGTTTCCTCTGTGTCTCTCAGAACCAGGGCTTGCTGGCATATGCCACTGAGCTCTCCAGTGAGCCTCTGAAGCAGGTCTGGGTGAGGCTGAACGTTGACATTTCTAGCAGGCTCCTGGTTGGTGCTGAGGCTGCTGATCTAGAGACCACACTCAGAGAAGCTTCTAGAATACCAATTAGAGATGTGGTTGTGACTATTTGCTGACTCAGCATTAAGACAGAAGTGAAAGCAAAACTGACTCCCAGTGTCCTTTGGTGGCACTGTCACTACTGCATCCCTGCCACTCCTCCACCCCTGTAACCTTTGCCTGACTGGGCACAATCAACTGGGCACAATCCTCTTCGGTCTTCAGGTGATTGAGTTCAGTCTGGAGGCGGCGATTGCCTCTTTGGTGGCAATTCTGGGACATATGAAGATAATTAACATTTTCCCCTAGCAATAGCAGCTTCTCTAGAGCTTCCCTTGTCTAGCCACACCAGGAGATTATTAGAATTACTACTTCAGGCAGCTTCAATTTTACTTAAGAAATGGGGTTTTATTATATGTATAACAAAATGGTAATCAGCCTTTAAGGTGATCCTGCTCATTCGATAACACAGACGAACCTAAAGTGATGTAAATGAAACAAGCAAGACAGAACACAGCATCTGGAGGAAGGAAACGTAACTCGTTGACAACACCTGCCTACCATGTGCAAAGCCTAGGTTTGAACCGTAGTTGGGAGGGAGAGGGAGGAGAGAGAGAGAGAGAGAGAGAGAGAGAGAGAGAGAGAGAGAGAGAGAGAGAGAGAGAGAGAGAGAGAGAGAGAGAAAATATGAATATGAATGAATATCAAGAAAGCAGATAGAGATGGTAGGAAGATGGTTTCCAGGGTGGGTGTGGAGAAGCTGGAGGTAGAATGGTAGTCAGAGGGCAGAAGTTCAGTTCTTTGGACAAATGACTAAGGAGCAAATGTCCCTCACAAGGACCTTAGTCAATACCATCTACTGGAAATTTTCACACACTACCATTGTGAAATGAAAGAGATGCTAGTTTGCTTGACGACAGTAATCCTTCCAATATGTCTATCGAAAAATAGTATATACCTTCAAATATAAACAGTAAAAGTAAAATTGCAACTTACCCTTTAAAAGGAGGGAAAATGGCATTTCAGTGAACATCTGTGTCTGAGTCTAGATCTGGTTTTCTTCCAAATCTCTCTTCTGATTCCTGCAGCTTCTGAGCATTTAAAAAAATAAAGCACCTGACATGGAGGTCACCCTTGCTGTGTGATTGGGTGTCCCCTTCATTCCCCTTCTCTCTGCAGGCTTTGAAATTCTCATCTCACGGGACACCTGGAGGCTAACGGGTGACTTGAAGGTGTCAGGTGTGCAGTGGCTAAGTCAGTGTCTCTGGAACCCATGAGTGGGCAAGCTGGAGCTGGCACTGTGACCTTGGGTGGCATTCCAAGTGGGATCCTATCCTCCTAGGGCCCTAGTCAGAAGGTCATTTCCTAGCCCATGCAGAAGGAGAAGGAAAAAAAAAACACCTCCACACATGCACTGTGACGTGTGTGCCCGTACATGCAGTTATAGCAACACATGAAATGATAATAGATAAATAATGAATTTTCATATTACAGTCAATATTTTGACTCACATGTCTTTTGTTCATTTTATCTTAAGGTTTATCTCACTAGGATATCCCATCAAAGGACTGTTTTCCAAGATTATTTGGAAACATTATTTTTCTTGTAGCAATAGTGTCAACATGACATATTGTTACGTTTACAATAGTTTGCTTTAGATTTTTAGGTATTTCTTTGTGAGTTCCACAGTGAAAAGTATAAGGTATGTTGAACAATATACTTTTGTCTGGTCCATTCTTGTTTTTCCTCCTCTTCCCAGAGAAAACAGTTCTCATTTTTAGAATTAGCCTCCCTTGATTTCTTAAAAATATTAAGCTGTTTACATTTTTTTTGAAATGTAAGAAAATATTTTTACAGTAAAATACTCTTTCCCCTGCCTTGCTAAAGAACACACACTGTCTATGTTGGCCTCATTTGTCTTTCACTTGACAGTGTATGCTGGACCTTCCTCCTTCAAATACAACAATTGGACCTTTCTCATTCACTCTCTTTTTGATCACATCCGTCTTTTATTTTAAGTGCATCCTAGGTGCAGTTATAGTAATTGTGCCATAAAATAATAGGAGTGTTAGTGACTTAACTCTGAGAGTTTTACTAAGTCTCCACTTACCACCACAGAGTGTGATAAATGCTACCTCCCCTCCCCCTCTCTTTCTCAGTCTAAAGGAATTCCTGCCAAAAGAATACATCAAGCAGAGAGGAGCCGAGAAGCGAATATTTCAGGTACTGGAAATGTTCAGAAACATTATTATATGTTACTATTATTATTATTATTATGTTATTCCCCTCCCCTCCGTCCTCATCTGTGCTGACAAGGTGCATCCCATACATGGAGTGTTGTCCCCTGTGCATGTCTGCTTCTATAATGACTGATTTCTGACTCAAGATAAATCTGCTCTGGGCAGATTTATTATCTTAATTTATACTTTCTTGCTAAAGGTTACTTAGCTCTTCTGAGAAAAAAATATGCATACATTTATTTTCAAAGACATTATTCTAGTATCATTGAAGCAAGGCGGTTGACCGTCAAGCCACACTGGGGAAGACATCTTACAAAGCCCCTTTGTCCTGAGATTTGGTTTTTGAAGCTAGAATTGGGGAGCTTGTGCCTTTTGAGAATCTTGGATTATTTTTAAAGTCAGTGGCTTGTCTGTCCTAGACAGTCACCAAGAAAAGTCGAGCTGTCCGTGTGACTTTGAAACACTCTAGTGAATCCAAATCCTCAATCTTCTTTGATTTTGAAATGGAAATAGAAAGTATAATATAAATTGTGTGTGTGTAAAACATTTTTATTCATTATCATTTCCAAATACTTTGATGTTCAGACATGTATATGCCTTGCTTGATAAGAAAGATGTATTCTGAATCTATGTTAGAAGAACCCCCTACCTGTCCTTAGAGGGGGGACATCTTTCTTCCTATTGTTTAATGTATGAACCCTGAGCTCTTTGGGATATTGGGTCCTTTGAGGATGCTGTATTTGTGGGCATTCCTCCTGGCATGCTGCAGATGGGCATGTCCTTGCACTCAGCTGGAACCTGCTTGGGAAACCCTACACTTGAACTTCTGACTTGAGATTATCCTCAGTCAAACAAACCTGTGTCATGGGAGCGGGAGACTGCATGCAGAAATGTCATTCACTCCTGGTCCCTGCATACCTCACCTGTCAGGGCCCCCTCTCAACGAGTCCACCTGACGGCAGGCTACAGTAGCAGATGCCCACTCCCACCCTCACTGTTGCTTTTTCAGGAACATAAAAACTGTGGAGAGATGAGTGAAATAGAAGCCAAGGTGAAGTACGTCAAACTCGCCCGGTCCCTCCGGACTTACGGGGTTTCCTTTTTCCTCGTGAAGGTGAGTTGGCCAGGGTGGAACCAGGTTTGCCCAGGGTTTCCCCTGCTCTCTTCAGTAAAGAAGCTCGACTTGGTTAGAACCTTAGCACTGGCAGATGCAGCATCTGGCCAGTCGTGACTTAAATCTAACTGCAGCAAGTGAATGCAGGGCATGAGCACCCAGGCTAGTGAGTGAGCCCCGCTGCTCCCGAGACTCCAGTCAGCTCCGTCTTGCTTGTGTCCCAAAGGAACAGTCTCACTGCTGCTGTTCTGACGTTCCTAGAGGTCAACTCAGAACCCGGGAGTCTCTAAAATAAGTGATCATGGTTGACCACTGACAACAAGATTGAATCCATGTCATATATGCATATATGTCATATATATATATTTTTCCTAGTCCTGAAACTGACCCTTTGTTGAAAAGAACTGAACTCTTCTCAGTGTCTTTTGGGGGCTTGAGAGTCATAGAGTACTTTGTACTCTCCCATTCATTATACATGTTCTGATACCACTGTGTCCTCTTGTGAGGAAACTGGGTCTATTTATCTATCTACCTGTTCATCCCTGTTTATCTGTATCTACCCATCCATCTATCCATCTATCTATCATGTGTATGTATGTTGTATATATCATGTGTGTCTATCTTCTTTCTATCTATCTATCTATCTATCTATCTATCTATCTATCTATCTATCTCTCTCTAGCTAGCAAGCTAGCTAGCTAACTTTCATATCATTCATATCATTTCTATCAATCTACCTACTATCTATCATCTATCATCTATTTTGAGACAGAGTCTTATTATGTAGCCCTGGCTGACCTTGAACTTGAAGAGAGCGTTATCTGTCTCCTGAGTACTATCTCCCCCCTTCCCCCCATGCCCCATGCTGAAGATATGTCTAAGCTTAGACATTTGTTCCCATTGTGGTTTTGCCATTTGCCATGTCTTCCTTAAGCAAGTTTATAGTCTCTTCATTTACAAAGGGAAAATATGATGACAGATTCTTGTGGAGTCAGAGGTCTGTGAGCAAGCATGAGGCCTGCTTTAAGTGCAAGCATAAATGTCAGTGTCAGGTGTGGGAACACATCCCAAAACATGCATCCTTCATGAGTGTGAACATACACACCAATGTTACTGATGACCGCTGTGTAGACATATGTATTTCAGCACATACCACTTGAAACGTTTTTCTTTCTGACAATACTAAAAGCATAGCAAGCCTAAGTAAAATTTTAGCAGTCATTCCCAGAATCTTTTCATGTAACATAACTCTTAAAGTTTTTGTTTCATGAGCCAGGTATGGTGGCTGTAATCCCAGTACTTGGGAAAGAAAGGAAGATCAGGAGTTTCAGGTCATCTTTGGCTATATAATATTTTCAAGGCTACCCTGTGATGTGTGAGACTCTGACTCTATTATATGCACAATTTCTGTTGTTGTTGTTTAAATTCATGTATCTTGTAGTTTTTGTTTTATATATTATGGATAATTTACTTCCATAAGTTCTATTTTCCTACAATGTTTTCATTTTATATTTGTGGGTGTGGTGCTTTTTTTTTTTTTGGTACATGTGTGTGGTGTGGTGTGTGTCTGTTCACAAAGTACCTTTGGAGGACAGCTGAGGGCGTCAGATTTCTCAGATTTCTTGGAACTGAAGCTATTGTTTAACTGTCATGTAGGTCCTGGGAACCAAAACTTGTTCCTTCTGCATGAGCAGTAAATGCTGTCAGCCACAGAGACATCTCTTCTGCTCCCTACAAAATGATTTTTAAGCATTGTAATATTTTTTTTGGATGTGCCATAGTTTATTTATATAAAGTCTTCTGTTATTGGAAATTGGAGTTCTTTCCAGCCTTTCACTAGGACAAACTCTATTTGTGTTTCTTGTGATAAAGTTATATACACTTAAAAATTTAAAAACAAAGTATTTCCAAAAATAAGGTGTGTCAAAGTGGAAACAATTCTAAGGTTCTGGATGGGTAGGTATTGACCCATTTCTCTTCTAAAAGAGACTGCCATTTTTTTAAGAGGCACATGTGTTTGTGTGTGCATGTGCATGTATGTGATCATTTATGCATGCATGTGTTAATGTACTGCCTGTGGAGAGCAGAGGCATTAGATTCGTTGAGCCAGAATCATACCTGAACTGGGTTTCCAGAAGCACACTCAGGTCCCCTGCAAACTGTGTGTGTTTTTAACTGCTGAGCCATCTCTCCAGCCTCAGGCTCCGCCATTTTAGCTTCCACTAAGTAATGATCCCTTTCATACCTTCTTCAATTCTGAGAATTAATTTTTAAAAACTAACACTATCTGCTATTTTTTTATGATTGTAAATACTTTCTGCATCATTTTGGGGGTGTTTTTGCTGATTATAAGAGCAATTCACAGATGGTATACAAAGTTTTGACTGCCATATGTGCTACAAATATGTATTTGCCAGTTTTTTGCTTCCTGATCTTTCTTACCATGAGACATCTTGCTTGCACTTTTTTCCTTATCCCTCTATCCCTCTCTGTCTTCCTGTCTCCCCTATCCTGCTTGAATATTCTCTCCCTCTTCCCTCCCTCTCCCCCTTTACCTTCCTCCTACCTGCCTCTACTCTCCTCCTCCCCCTCTCCCTCCCCTTTCCTCTCCTCCTCTTCCCTTTCTCTCATGTTCCCTCCCCTTCATCTGTGTGTTAAGTTAAAGCTCTTTCTCTTCTCCTTTATGCTGTTTTCAATGTTTCTGCTAGAACAACGTTTCTTACCCAGAAGTCTCAAAAATGACCACCTGTGTGTTCCTCCTAAATTATTAATATATTGCAAGGTTTAGTATAAGTGTAAAGTAAGAATCTACCATTATATATTTTTAACCTACTAAAGGAGTCATTAATCCTGCTTTTAGAAACACCTGTAACCCCAGCACTTAGGAGCCTGAGACAGGATGATTACTATGAGTCCCCCACCAACAATGGGGCCTGTTTCAAAGGAACAAAATTGGGGATAAGGGTGGATACTTGTATGAAAACTTCATAACATCACACCATGTACAGTGAACATGCACAGTGACAACATTTCAAATGTTAAATAGCATTCTAAAAACATTACCACAAAGAGTCAAGACCAGTAGTTGTACAAAAGCAAGGACTGCAAGGGGAAGTGGATGCGGAGATATTTTCTTAAAGGGAAAGGGTCTACATGTCTGCATAACAAGAAGATCCCAGTTGGACTGTTGGGGTTTACTTTAAGATCTACAATAATTCTCCTTTGTTCTTCACCTACCCAGATGCTTCCTGGGATGGTAATACTTGGAAGGATGCTGGATATCTTTCCAGTTCTGTCCCTTCTGTCCAACAGTTTTAGAGCAACTCCTCCTGCTGAATAATGCTCCTTTCCAAGAAACAGCACCCCTTTGTGAATCTATCCAGTATCTTGGTGTCCCTCTGCCCCATCCCTTTGTCTCAGTGCATTATTCACCTGGCTTTCCTAAAAGCCATACCCAAATTGTAAACAGACTGCAGGTAAAACACACCCAAACCACTGTATTCTAGAAAGGCTGATGACCCCTGGCCTCCCTCATTCTAGGAAAAAATGAAAGGCAAGAACAAGCTGGTTCCCCGCCTTCTGGGCATCACCAAGGACTCTGTCATGCGTGTGGATGAGAAGACCAAGGAGGTGCTTCAGGAGTGGCCTCTCACCACGGTCAAGCGCTGGGCAGCTTCGCCTAAGAGCTTCACACTGGTAGGAATAACCAGGCACTGAGGGGACTAGTGTGGTCCTGGGTGGTACTGGAGGGCAGCCTGTGGGTATTATTCATCTTAAAGGGACAGCACGGGGAGAGAAGGTGGCACAGTGCTTGGGCATAGTGGGCACTGGGGCAGAAGTAAGGGGCTGAGCAGTACTGGGATTCTCCACACACTGCTTCTTCTCACATGTGCCCCAAGTCCTCTTGGAGCTCATGGCTGGGAAAGTGGTGCTCCCCGGGAGGACTCTCAGCCGTGTGCTCCTGATGATTCCTCTTGTATCTCCTGAGAGGAAACTAAGGCTCAGGTGTGAGTCCTCCTCAGAATTGTGTTTCCCAGCCTGCCTAGAGAGAATACAGACTGTATGGAAGTGTTGTAGAAACAGCAGAAATCTGGGGTAATACTAAACTCTACTCTGTCACTTCCTTGCTCTGTGACCTTGTTCAGGTTACCTTTCCTCTCTCAGCTCCAAGTTCCCCAGCTTAAAATGGGATAGTAGTAACAGCTTCATGGTTTCTAGCATTGGCTGAGATGAGAGAACAGCATGAAATTCATAGAAGGTAAATGACTGTCCCAGGCATTCTGACCTCTATCCCCCTTTCAACCTCAAAATTTGCTGTTAACAGAATATAACCATGTAACCAGTTAGGGACATATTTACATGTGAATTCTGAAAATGCGAGTGGTTTGTCAAGCAAGTTGAGCAAGAAAAATTTTAAAAGTACTGGAAGTTGTTAACTACAGACTAAAGTCTTTGGCATCTCTATTTTCGTACAGACATTGTAAAATAAGACATTTTTTTAAAAGTATAAAGGACTTTAGAAAGAATGATTGGTTACCCCTCTTGTTCCTTTTCTGTTGCTGTGATAAAATACCTTGACCAAAAGCAATTTCAGTCCATTGTTTTAGGCAAGGCGAGGCAAGGCAGAAACTTAAAGTAAGACATCCACAGGCAAGAGCAGAGAGTAAACACATGGAACCTTGCTTACTTGCTCTCGATTGCTTTCTCCACTCTTGTACTGTTCAGGATCACCTACATAGGGAATGGTACTACCCACAATGGGCTGGGTCTTCCCATATCAATTAATAATCAAGGCAGTTCCCCACAGACATGCTCACAGGCCAATACAACCTTGGTAATTTCCTAATTGAAGTTGTGTTTTTAGGTGACTCTATCTTGTGTCAAGCTGACAGTTAAACGTGGGGTTGGAGAGACTTGGCGAGGACCTAGGTTGGATTCCCAGCACCCACATGGTAATTCACAACCATGTGTTAACTACAGTTCTGAAAAATCTGATGCCTTCTTCTGACCTCCATGGGCACAAAGCACTCACATGGTACACATATATACATGCAGGCAAAGTATTCACACACAAAATAAAATAAATACGTTGAATGGGGAAAAGAGGGAGGGAAGGGGGCTTATGGGAGTTTCGGGGAGGGAGGAAACGGGAAAGGGGAAATGATTTGGAATGTAAATAAAAAAACTTAGAAAATAAAATAAAAAAAATAAAAGTTTAAAGCAAAATAAATAAAATGAATAAATAAAACCGACTTGCACGGTCATATAATTTGATCATAGAATGATAAGGCCAGGCTAGTTGAAAGGAATGCTTAGAGTCTGCACCTTCCATAGTGTGCCGTAGCTGGATGGACCCTACATAACCCCCCAAAACATGGGTGTTCTTTTTCAGAGAGCCATATCCGTCCTCTTCTTCCATTGTGAGAAGTAATGGAGTATTTTTAAATTTTAAAATTGGTATACATATATGCATAGTATTTAGGAATACGAGAAGAAAATTGCTTTGAGACTTCAGAGTGGTATTTTGGGAAAGGAATTTTAAATTATAATATCAGTAATCGTTAACCCATTTAAGTACAATACCTCCATGCCTGTTAACTTCTAGAAAAAAAATCTAAGCAGCTGTGTGAATAGCAACTATTCAGTTGTATAAAGCTTTCAAGTCTTTAGTTAGTGATTTTTTTCTCTAATATTATATGAATAAAGATGATTTATATTTGAAAGAAAGAAAGGAAGGAAGAAAGGCAGGAATAGGTAAGTTGGGGAAAATTATTTTTGTCATGCCTCTTTTAATACTGTAGTTGGTCTATCCAAAGTAGTTCTAAGTATTTTTAAAAATAAACAAAATTTTATTTTAAAAATAGGAAATATTTATAACAAACTTGGTAAACGACCTCAGCAAAAAGACAGAAATGTATATTGACATTTTCATTGAGATGTAAAGTTAGGTAAGGCTTCTCATAAGGAATTCTTTTGACTTTTATTAATCTCCCTGTTTCTGGTGCTTTCCCTGCAGTCTGAGATTGATTTCTCCTTTGTTTCTCTCATGGTCAGTTGTTTGCAGATCTCCCTGTTGTCTTTCTGTTATTGATTTTCAGTTTGATTCCATTATGGTCAGAGAACATGCTGAGGATTTTCAGGGTTTGGGGTTTTATTTTCCTTTTCCTTTTAAGCTGTTATTTCATGTGTACGAGTGTTTGTCTGTATATAATTACACATCTCAGGTGTGCCTGATGCTCACAGTGGCCGGAAGAGGGTACCAGACCCTCTAGAACTAGAAAGCCAGATGGTGTGAACTCCCATATGGGTGCTGGGGAACCAATTCCAGGTTCTCTGCAAGAATACCCAGTGCTCCTAACCACTGGGCCATCTCTCTAGCCCTTACCTTACTTCCATTTACTTGTTTTGAGACAGGTACTCACTGTGTAGCTTTGGCTGGACAGGAACTCACTAGCAGACCCGACTCACAGCTTCTGCCTGCCTCTGTCCCACAAGTGCTAGGATTTGGTGTGTGCCATCACATCTGCTTCACCTTATTTTCCCGATATACTCAGGATCCAATGATTTTATCTGTGAAAACAGACAGCATTCTCTACATTGCTCACACTTGCTTGGTGACTTTGATGAGAAGAAACAGAAGCCACCAGGCCTGTGATGCTAGGGAGACAGGGGAACCATACAGAAATTTACTGTGTTCATTGTTGAAATGCAATGGCCCTTTTCCCCTGCCTGGCATGTCTCGGCTGCTGCTGGTAGGACTGCATCTCCTGCCTAGTTCTCCTGGTCCTCTGAAAAGGGTAGGTTTTTCAGGAATGGCTACTGTATTGTGGCCTCTCCAATTCTCTGCTTGGAGGCTTATAGGGTACAAAAGAAAGCCCAGGAGCACATTAGGTCTCCTTTAGTCCTAAAGCTACAATTGTGTCTGTCTACTTTTACAGTTTCCAGAGCCCCACACCCCTTTATTTTGACATGTATTTATGTATGTGTGTATGGGGTGGAGATGAGGTAAGAAGACATCTTGCTAAAGTCAATTCTTTCTGTCCACCTTTTTTTTTTAAGTATCTACTGTTGAATACATTTGAAGAGTTCAGTTTTTCCTCAGAGTGAGACCAGTGGAAAGTGAGCTGTGTCACTGAGCAGCTTTATAGCTGCTCTGTGTGGTCTTATGGTATTTGGTAGACCTAATGCAACTGTGTTTCTCCTAATGTGCTCTTTTAGGATTTTGGGGAATACCAAGAAAGTTACTATTCAGTACAAACCACAGAGGGTGAGCAAATATCCCAGCTGATTGCAGGATACATTGACATCATCCTCAAAAAGGTATGTTGCATTGAAGAAGACGGAGAAAATCAAGGCTACTTTGGTAAAAGGCTCAATGATGAAGCCACGTTAAATGGGATCCTTATTTGAAATGTTTGAGTGAAAGATTGGGTCTTCAGCATTAAGATTGCTGTGTATAGATCTCTAAACCAGAATCCTCTGATCATATCTGATTTTGCCACAGTGTGTATATATATATCTGTTACTGCTGGGTAAGGAGCAGTGGTCTGTGTTCTACTTTGATTTCCATTGCTAATCAAAAGCAACTAAAGGAAGAAGGTTCCTTTGGCTCCCACTTCTATTCAGAATCTATCCTACAGGGACATATGGGCAGGAAGCCCAGTGGGAACCTATAAGTCAGGCCCATGCTATCCTATATACACAGCATTCCCTCCAACCAGGGAGCTCACAGCTAAGGAAGGAGAGCAGACCCTGTGGAGGGAGACTGCTTGGTGATTGGTGTAGGCTCATGCTCAGTCATCCTCCTTATACAGCCCAGGAGATGGTACCACTCAGTGGGTTGGGCCTCCTAAGTCAGTCAACAATCACGACATTCTCCCACAGGAATACCCACAGGTCACATTGTTCTAGGGAATCCCTCAAGTTGTGTCAGGTTGATAGTTAGAGATAGCTAGGACCGTCTGTCCTGATTCCTCAGAGTCTTCCTCTCTATATAGGTTTTTTTGCTTTCCCTACTTTGTGGAAACCAAAGGGGGTGAACTAACAGTGTGCATTATGGTTTTCCTGAGTTTTTGTTCTTGCCAATCATAATGACACCATGTGCCATAGCAGCATATAGAAAATCCGACGTTTTAAGTCTTCCCAATATAATCCATTCCAAAGTCATATTCTGCGAGGATGTTAATAAATGTGCCTGACTTTTTTGCTGTGTAAGTAATAATAAACACGAGGCTTGGTATATTTGCATACTGAGTCACAGATTTCTACTTTATTGGCATCACGATTTTGTGCTTCTCTTATTAACTCTCCAGTGCTCAGAATTTGCAGTCAACTTTGTGCCCCATCAAACGTTCTTTTCAGTGGTCCTCTGTTAGGACTTGCTGATGTTCATTTGTGTCTCTTTTACCTGCAGAAACAAAGCAAAGATAGATTTGGGCTGGAAGGGGATGAGGAGTCAACTATGTTAGAAGAGTCAGTTTCCCCAAAAAAGTAAGTATGCAGGGTGCTAGGGATCAGCCTCCTCCTGAGGTGACATGATGATGGGTTAGTCAAGGCTTGCTTTTCTTCAGTCATGGCCTCTAAATGAGCTGCATGTGATACAGCTGTCCTGTGTGGGTGCTGAGCATTTCATGGGGACCCTGTGCAGGGCATGGTGTCCGCCTCCATCTTGGAAGCAATCGGCTATCCTGGGTCCTGCTCAGCATCTCTGATGTAAAGTTCATGAATCAGATTATTACCTTGAAATCTGTAACTTGGCTTCCGTTTGATTCTGTCCTGGGATTCTGGAGGCTGACTGGTGGTGTGGTCAGTGTACATAAAGCACTGACTACATGCCACAATCCTCTCACAGGCTGCAAGGCAGCAAAGAGACAGACAGGGCTAAGAATGGACTCGTGGAGCTGGAGAGGCGGCTCAGTGGGTATGAACACTGGCTGCTCTTCCAGAGGACTCAGGTTCAACATGACTGGGACATGGTAACTTTATAGCTGCCTATAACTCTAGCTTCAGGGGAATCGGTCACCCTCTTCTGGCTTCTACCGGCACCGAATGCAAGTGAGATACCGACACATGCAGGCAAAACACTCATGCATATCAAATAATACAAACACTGTTTTTAAAGAAAAATGGAAAAAATTACTCATAGGAACCATGCTCAGAGCAGATCTGGGGGTCTGTTCATTTGTGCTGATCTTGAATTTTCTACCTTTCCAAGCCCATGTAGAAACCAGGAATCACAGTATTATTAACTTGTTATATTTGGTTTCGATGATGGAGTCACAAATAAATGAGCACAAAACATTTGCACGTTTTGGTTGCTATTGTGAAGATTCTTGTTATTTTAAGTTCAAAACTTGGGGCTGGAAAAATGGCTTAGCTGTTGAGAGTGTTTGCTCCTCTCACAGAGGACCAGAGTTTGGTTCCCAGCATGCACATCGAGCTGTTCACAACCTCAAAGAACTGCATCTCCAGGGGATCTGACTTCCTCTTTACAGGCACCTGCGCATACCCCTGCCCCCCCAATTAAAAATAAAACAAAATCTTTAAGTTCAGAAATCTCAGCTCCATTTATTAATGAGAAAATAGATTTAACAAAAAATAAACATCTAGTAAGCACTGCTAGATGAGAAATCGCCACAGACACCTTAAGCTAAACAGATCTGTGATAACTGCTCTTGCCTTCTTTTTGAGACAGGGTTTCTCTGTGTAGCTCTGGCTGTCCTGGAACTCACTTTGTAGACCAGGATGGCCTCAAACTCAGAAATCCTCCTGCTTCTGCCTCCCAAGTGCTAGGATTAAAGGTGTACACCACCACTGCCCGGCTCTTGCCTTCATTTTTATTCTGTGTTTAGCATGCTCTCATTGGATCCCAACACAACTCCTATGTAAGAAGGCGGCAGATACCGCTCAGACCCCGGCTCCCTGTAAGTACACAGGTTGGAGCTAAGCTGATCCCAGCACACTTCAAGGCTATCATATGCTATGGAGGGGTCTCCTAAGACCTCGGAATGACTGATGTCCAGCAGATGGACAGTCTTAAGTTTGTGCTTCCCGACGAAGTGAGATGTTTGTTTGAAAGCATCTTTCCACTGTACTGTACTGCATGCGTGTTTACCTCCCACTAACCAGCCATCCCTTTCACAGGTCTACCATCCTGCAGCAGCAGTTCAACCGGACTGGGAAGGCAGAGCATGGCTCGGTGGCACTGCCAGCTGTCATGCGCTCTGGCTCCAGTGGGCCCGAGACTTTCAATGTTGGCAGCATGCCATCACCACAGCAGCAGGTCATGGTCGGACAGATGCACCGAGGACACATGCCTCCACTGGTAAGAATTCCTGATCACTTGTCTGTTAACCTCTGGGCCCCTAGAGATGATGACAGGTTCTATGTGGGAACCCTCAGCCTCCCATCTGAGCCACAGTCAATGGTCCATTCCTGTAATTGAATGACTAATTGCCCCTTTCTAGATCAATGGCTGGAGAGTGAGGGACCTTGTATTTAGTCACATTTCTCATTGCAATCACAAAATACCTGACAAAAGCAACTTATAGGAAGAAGTATATATTTGGCTCACACGTTGCAAGGATGGTCCATTGTGATGTAGAGGAGGTTGGCGAGTGTGAGGCGGCTGATCACACTCGGAAGCATGGAGGGGTATATGCTGGTCCTCAGCTTTCTCTTTGACATAGTCCAAGATCCCAGCCTGTGGATGGTACCACCCACATTTAGAGTGGGTCTTCCCACCTCACTTAACTCGAGCTAGAAATTGGTATTTCCTCACAGACCTGCCTAGAGGCTGATTTCCAAGGTGATTCTTTATTCATCTTGTCAACAAAAATTAGCCACCACGAACCTCTTTGTGCTGTAGAAACAGACCCTTTGCCCCTACAGCAGCTTCAAGCTGACTGGCCCTGACACCCTCTTTGATGTGGGAAATGGGGCAGTCATCTATGATCTACCTTTGTAACCCTGTCTTGCTGAACGCTTTCTAATTCATCTGATTCAGTACGGCTCAGGCCTTCCTTGGGAATCCTTTACTGTTGGGCTAGTTTTGAGAACTCAAGAATATCAAGGTTGGGAATTCATTCAACTGTAAAAAAGCAGGTTGGCTATAAGCTTGGGGAGAATCCTGGAGTATGATCAAGAATCCTTCTTATCAAACAGCCATCCGTGTTCTGTGTGTAAGATCGTTTAACCACAGTACTCAGATCAACTGTATCCCCTGAACTCCCCTGTGAAGCCGCTCGTCAGCCTTCTTGTCTGCTAATTAAGCTCTCTACACCCTTCTGATTATAAGCCCTTCACTGCAATCACCTTCGCTTTGTGTTCTATTAATATAATGTGCTATTTCTAGCCCTCAGGTTGAAATGGGAGCTAGTTCAGGTGCGTAATGAGATGTGCTCTTGACGGAGAAGGTTTAGTTTTGTTCTGTTTTGCAAGGAAGCCCTGTCAGTCCTCAGATTCCGCTCACCACCTTGTGTTCATCTGCCTTCGCAGACTTCGGCACAGCAAGCCCTTATGGGGACCATCAACACAAGCATGCACGCTGTCCAGCAGGCTCAGGATGACCTCAGCGAGCTGGACTCACTGCCACCTCTCGGCCAAGATATGGTAACTATCCACAGCGCGTCTCATCCTGTATCTCTGTCCTTGTTCAGAACAAGGTTAGGTGCTCGGTCGGAGTCTGCTGGATGAAATTGTCTCCAGCTAGCTGATAAAGAAATCGATGTGTTTTGGTGTATGTTGGGTCTTTGATTCTCTATTGCACTCATAGAGAAAGAGAACAGCTGTGCTGAGGACTTAGACCACGCAGCCCACTGATCCCAGCTCCTCTCTTCACTGCTGTATGAATCTGGGCGTCTTACCCCCTCGAGCCTTTCCCCTGCCATCTGCCAACAAGGCTGATGGGAAGGGGGGGGATGATCTAATTCTTAGCATGAGCATCTAATAAGAGCTCAACTCAGGTAGCTAACTTGTCATTTTAAATACTGCCAGCAGCTCCCAGATGTCAGTATGCAACAGGACCTCATGGATGGCTCGTGGAAACTTATCTCTGGCCCTAGCCATCATCTTCAATTGTGTTCTGTTCTCAGCATGTGTTTTTCATCTAGTGGGTATGGGGTGGGGCTCAGAATATGTGTTTGCAACTCATTCCCAGGGATCCTGATGCTACTGTCTGGGTATTCTGTGTTTTGTGGACTCCTGGGTTAGCTGTAGTACTGCTGAGGCCTACAGCAAGGTGAGGTAATGAGCTCTGAGGCCCTCTGGTAGCTTCTGCTGCTGCAGCACAGAATCAGTTAATGCCTCCTACTGCGGGTTGTGGTCTTCAGGACAGCAGCACTGGCATCATCCAGATTCTTAGGAGAGAAGCAGAAATCACAGGCCACCGGCAGCATCCTATGTCAAGGTGCCTGTTAGCCAGCTGTCCCTGTGATTTGTAGGCATGCTAAACTTTGAAAAGCACCGATTAGCAAGCTTGCTCCCGAATACTGTACCCCCACTGCTGCGTTCTCCCCTCTCCTTCTTTCTCTGCACCTAACCCACCTGCAGAGCATCACAAATAAATCTCAGGTTACACAAATCAGTCTCTGTGGGCAGGCCTGGACATCAGCAGGGGTTTGCTTGGTTTTTGTTTTCATCTCTATCTAGATAATTTCATATCTAGATCTAGGTATCTATAGATACAGAGATACAGGTACAGATTTTGTTTTTTACTTTACATTCTGTTTGCATCTTCCCTGTCTCTCCCCTCCTCGAGTTCTTCCCTCTCACCTTCCCTACCTACTCCCTATCCTCAGAAAAGGGGAGGCCTCCGCTGGGTGTCAACCTGCCTTGGCATATCAAGTTGCAGTAGGACTAGGAGCATTTTCTATTGTGGCCAGGCAAGGCAGCCCAGTTGTGGAGAAGGAATCCAAAGGAAGGCAACAAAGACAGAGACAGCCCCTGCTCCTGCTGTTAGGAGTTCCACATGAAGACTAAGATACACAACTGTTACGTATGTGCCGAGGCCCTAGGTCCATCCCATATATGCTCTCTGTTTGGTGGTTAGGTCTCTGGGCCCCTGTGGGCCCAGGTTAGTTGATTCTGTATGTTTTCTTGTGGTGTCCTTGACCTCTCTGGCTCCTTCAATCCTTCCTCCCCCATCTTCCACAAGATTCCCTAAGCTCTATTTAATGTTTGGCTGTGGGTCTCTGTATCTGTTTCTACCAGTTGCTGGGTGAAGCATCTCAGATGACAGTTATGCTAGGCTCCTGTCTCTAAGTATAGCAGAATTTCATTAATAGTGTCAGAGGTGGGTTCTCTCTCGTGGCATGGGTCTCCAGCCTCAGGTTCCTGGCCCTCCAGGCAGTGTTGGGTGTGATCTCTCTCGTGGCATGGGTCTCAAGCCGGGCCAGTTATTGGTTAGCCACTCCCTCAATTTCTGCTCTATCTTTACCCCAGCACATCTTGTAGGCAGGACAAATTGTGAATATAAGGGTTAGGGATAGGTTAGGGTTAAGGTTAGGGGAGGGCTGGGTTGATGTCACAGTCCCTCCATTGGAAGTCTTTTCTAGTTACAAGAAATGTCTGGTTCAGGATCCGTATCCTCCATTGCTAGGAGTCTTAGCAAGGGTCATCCTCATAGATTCCTAGGAGTTTCCATTATTCTAGGTTGTCCCAGAGACACTCCTCACCAGTTCTTGTTCTCTCTTCCCATACCCTCTCCCTCCATCCTCCTTCTACTTGATCCCTCCTGTTCCCATCCCCATCACTCCCCCCACTCAGTCCCACCACCATCCATCCCCAATGTCTATTCTATTTCCCCTTCTCAGTGAAATTTGAATGACCCCCCCGCCCAGACCCTCCTTGTTGCTTCATTTCTTTGGGTCTGTGGACTGTAGCATGGGTATCCTGTACTTTATGGCTAGTATACATTTATAAGTGAATACATACCATGTTCTAGTATGCAGTCATGGTAAAACAACAACACTGCTATAAGATAGGCATTGCAAGGCTAGAACTGAGATGTGTTCTGCAGTCTTGTCTCATCGAGCAGGATTACTCTTTCGAAGCTGTCCCTGAATGCTGATTTCCGTCTCTATACTAGTATGTGTGGAGGTTGTTACTGCCCTCAGTGCCATTTCTTTCAAGTCCCTGAATTCCATATATATTTTGCTCAGGGAACTCCAGAATGGAAATAAATAAGTGAACTTCCCTATCCAGAATACTTGGGGGACAGCTTTAAAATATGTGGAGATAACTGTCCCAATTCACTGGTCCTTGAAGAGTTAGGATGCATTAAGATACTAGATGACTTCCCTACGCCTGAGCCTAGATCAATGTCTCACCTGCAGGTCATCATTATCAATATAAATACTAGCAGGCATATCCAGACTTTTGACACAAGCAAGTTATAAAACAGTAATTGATAAATAAATCACACATACAAATCTCATAATGTTTTAGATAAATTTACATTTTAACTATCATCAGTCCCTTGTGCCGACAGTCTTCAGGTTGAATATATCTGATGGGTTGAAACAAAATATAAGAGCTGGAAATGCCTTTTACATTTCTGTAGTAGGAGAAAGGTAAGAGCCAGGACCTGGGTATAATTTGCCACTGTCCCATCACCTGATAGAGGTAAATCAGGCACAGAACAGAAGACTTAGCCCATCTTCCCAGGTGTACTGGGGAAAAAATGCCACCTGCATATGGTTGTGATATTTGAGTTTCTTCGTGATAGTCATGACAATAGGAAAAACTTCAGTGTTGAACAAGAACCCTTGTGAGCTGACAAGCCCCAAAATTCTAACTCTGCTCCCTGAAAACACAAAGTGAAAATTACTACCAAGTGTTAGTATAAGTACCAAGTTATTATGCAACATTGGGTTTATTAACATATCCTAATTGCATATAATAATGGGTTTCATTGTGAAATGCTCATGCATATATAGTGTGTGCTTTGGTCATATTCGCCCCCATTGCCCATCTATTCTCCTCCCATTCCTGTTGGGCCCATTCATTACTTGGTCATCTTGTGTGTTGTTATTGTTGTGTGAACCAGTGAGCTTCATCAGGCTTACTCATAGGAGCATGTGTGAGGGGTTATATAAGCGCTCCTTATTGGCAACAACAGCACTAAAGAAAATGTCTCCTCTTCCAGCAACCAGTAACTGCTAATCACTCCTCAGCGTGGGGCAAGGCCTGTGAGTCTTTGTAGCCTCCCTGATGGACCCAGACTTTTACAAGTCTGTTTCAAGTACTATAACTGCTAAATGTCCCAAGAGGGTCATGGTCATGTCACGCCAGAGGACAGCATATTACGGCACTCTACTTCTCTTGCTTTTCTATTGCTGTGACCCCATGGCCAAGGGAATTTATAAAAGAAAACATTTAAATGGGCTTATGGTTTCAGAGAGTTAAGAGTCCATGATGCCGGAATCAGTGCATGGTACAGGAACAGCTGAAAACTCCATCTTGCTCTGCAAACAGGAGGTAGAGAGAGGCTCTCCAGTCTTCTGAAGCCTCAAAGCCCACCCCACTGACACACCTCCTCCAACAAAGGCAGGCCTCTTAACCCTTTCCAAACAGTTCTACCAACTGGGGATTGGGTATTCAAACATTCGAACCTATGGGGGATGTTCTCATTCAAACCACCATACTACTCTTCTCTCCAGTTTTTACAGTTTTTCCTCCTGCTTCTGTGATGTTCCCTGGGTCTTAGAGGAGGTGATATATGTGATCTTTGATTCTTTCTCAGTTGTCTTCATTTAGATATAGCCATATCAAATTATTTTTCCTAAGTGTTATAAACATTTATTTTAATTATAGTATGAGATACAGAGAATGTATATACCTTTCAACATCTCTAAACACACAAGAAACCTGTCCAGGACATTGTTTACAATGACTTGGGCATATTCAGTGCTGGCCTAGGAAGGAGAGTACAGCCAAGTGCTGGTCTCATTATATGGCTTAACTTGCCTGGTCTGCTGGACAATTCAGTGCTGTGATTGTGTTGTTCCATTGTCTGGCTTTACAGGCATCTAGGGTATGGGTTCAGAACAAAGTGGATGAATCCAAGCATGAAATCCACTCTCAAGTCGATGCTATCACAGCTGGAACAGCTTCAGTTGTCAACCTCACGGCTGGTAAGTCCCTGAGTAATTTGTGCTGGGGTGTGTGTGTATGTGTGTGTGTGTGTGTGTGTGTGTGTGTACATGTGTGTGTCTATGCATATCTGTATGTGTGTGTGCATACCTATTTCTATGCATATCTCTGTGTGTGTGCATGTGAGTGAGTGTGTGTGTGTGTGTATGTGTACATGTGTGTGTCTATGCATATCTGTATGTGTGTGTGCATACCTGTTTCTATGCATATCTCTGTGTGTGTGCATGTGAGTGAGTGTGTGTGTGTGTATGTGTGTGTATGTATTCATTCTTTCATTGAAGCAACAGATTGCTATAATGTGAGAAGACAGGATAATTTGAGATATCTGGCCTGTTTTAAGCATTTGCTCAAAATGATCCAAGATAAATGTAAGAAACATCTTATTCCTGTTTGTTGATGTCGGGTATCATTAAAGAGCACTTACTTGGTGTTCCTTATTGTCCATCAGCATGTGAACATACTTGAAAGTCTTTGAGGACAGTTTTCCTTTGGACCGTTTATAGTCTAGAAAGGGTCTGGAGATGTCAAGCATCCATCCTTTGTCTGTATGGTCCAGTAGTTGTGTCTTCTGAGGTGGCCTGACTACCAACCTCACACCACCTGGTGAGGGCCAGGAAATAGCAGGGCTTTTGTCTGCAGTGTACCAGTGTTCTCAGGAGCAGAGTGACCCTGGACTGGGGTTGTGGGATGCAGATGCATGCCTCAGAATTTGAGTTGTGTATATTTGTGTGTGGAGGTCAGAGAACAACTTTAGATGTCTCTCCTCAAGCAGTCCTTTTTGTGTTAGGATGGGTATCTCCTTGGCCTGAAGCTGCAAGTAATCGGGACCAGCCGGCCAGCAGGTCCAGGGGTGTGTCCAACTCCACTCCACCAGCGTTGGGATTAAAAGTTTATACCACCATGACTCTTCTTTTTAAATATAGTTTCTGGGGATTGGACTTGGGTCTTTGTATTTGCAAGGAAAATGCTTTGCATTTTTCTTGTGTTTTTTAGTTACATTACATCAGAGTAGGTGGGGTTACACACGTGTGCCACAGTGCACACGCGGAGAGCAGCGGATGAGAGGGGAACCAATACAGGTTGTCAGCAGACCTGTCAAGCCCCTTTACTAGCTGAGCCGTCTTACTGGCCACTACTTTGAATTTTTTAGATAGATAGATAGATAGATAGATAGATAGATAGATAGATAGATAGATAGATAGGTAGATAGATAGATAGATGCATATAGATATAGATAATTTCATATCAGAGTATACTATATTTTCATTGTTTCCAACTCCTACCCTCAACTCCAGTTCCTTCTAGTCCCCTCAAATTCAAGACCTTTGCTTTAGAATTCTGAAGGAGCCTTGTTCACTGTTTCAGTATGTGAGACCTCCAGGTGAGAGGACCTTATTGAAGACCTTGGAGTCAGGGTGATGTCCATTTCACTGAGCTCCTCGGAATTCTATATTTGATACCTACATGGTGGGGCACGGGCTCCTGCCAATGGGAGTTTTGAGAAAGTCTCATCAGGCCTGCCTACCTCCTGCCAAGCTAGACCCTCCTCGTCTGTCACCATTCTCCTTTGGTCTTGGTCTCAGGTGACCCCGCAGACACTGACTACACAGCCGTGGGCTGTGCAATCACTACAATTTCTTCCAATCTGACCGAAATGTCCAAGGGGGTCAAGCTGCTGGCGGCCCTCATGGACGATGATGTGGGCAGTGGGGAGGACCTTCTCAGAGCTGCTAGGACCCTCGCTGGAGCCGTGTCTGATTTGCTGAAGGCTGTGCAGCCTACTTCTGGAGAGGTGAGCTCTAAGGACACTCAGTCGCACTCAGATGAGACGTGTGTATTCCTTCAGGTCTGTGGAGCTCTGGCTTCTGGAAAGGTTTCTGCCATCCTGAGAAAATATCACAGGGTAGAATGGAGAGTTATTGAAGCGGGTCAGATCCTGTGGTTCAACCCTTGGGATGGGGAGGGGTGTTCCTAGTAGAAAGCCGTTCTGACTAGTACACAAAGGGCATACCTACAGGTTTGCAACTGAACTTCTGTATAAACTAGCTTTGTTCTAAATGCACAAGACCCATTCATTGGAAATTTCCAGCACATCAAGCACATCCGCCTGTTACTGGTTGATGAGAGTTTCCTTGCATCTCATCAGGATTTAGTTTCTTCCTCCTATCTGGCAGACAACCGGAGATCTTCATTTGTGTGGAGGAGGAGCTGTTCTGATGAATTCCTCACTATACTGATATGTGGTGAGACGTGGGAAGAAATTCATTTTCTTTCCAAGCAGATCATGTTCTCTGTTTGTAGCCTCGACAGACTGTTTTGACTGCTGCCGGAAGCATCGGCCAAGCCAGTGGAGATCTCCTGAGACAGATCGGAGAGAACGAGACGGACGAGAGATTCCAAGTAAGACATCTGCGGCTCCCCAGTCTTGGAAATGTGTCTGAGTGAGGAGTCTGACCTCACAGGGAGAATGTGTCAGAGCACAAGCATGGTCTTCCTGGGATTGTTCAGAGTAAGATCCAAGGAGATGATTTGAGTAGGGAGGTCTTTTAGTGTCAATTAAATGTATCTATTTTCAATGGAAAAAAACCAGGTCACTGATACTATGTATCATCCTCTAAAACACTTAGTCTTTCTGGTTGTTCACCAGTTTCTTGGACATTTTATAAATGTAAAAGTGGATACAGTAATTGTGAATCCCTTTTTTATTGGCCACCCAACCTCCATACTCACCATTCTCAGCAAATCTTGTTTTATTTTGTGGGGAGTAGAGACTCTTTTTGTCGTTTTATGTTGGCGTGTTGGTGGCCTTGTGTGTATGAGCACCTGTGTGTGGAGGCCAGAGATCAGCCTTGATGTCATTTCTCAGGATGCTGTCCACCTTGTTGTGGTTTTTGAGATAGTTTCTCACTCGAACCTGGGAATTGTTGATTGAGGCAGACTGACCCGAAGTCAAACCCCAGAGATCTGCCTCTCTCGGCGTCCCCAGTACTGCGGTTACAGGCGAGCACCACGATGCACACTGTGCGGTTACAGACGAGCACCACGTTGCACACTGAGCTGTATCTCCAACTCTGGCCTTTACTTTTTACGAAGAGTTTTCTATATTATTGTATTTCTTAAAGTAGGATCTGGGTATTTAATTCAGGCTAATCCAACAAGCACCTGATGCCTGAGCTCAGATCTTGCCATGTAGGAAGGCCGAGAGTTCGGGTGAACCCTGACTCAGAAGTCATTTCTGTGATCTTACTTTTCAATACCAGAGTCTTATATTGCCCGTCCTCTGCTGAGCAGCTGTTGCTACTGTTTGCAGCTGGCTTGATTCACTGCCAGTTTCACCACATTGAAGCTCGGACAGTATCTCAGCTTGTCTGCTTCCTCCTAACCCCACCCCACAGTAAAAGTGTTAAGACTGAGGCTCTAGGCCAGGATGCACTCTGCTCATATACTTGGAAGCCAGGAAACCTTATTCCTCTTTAAAGTCTCTAATTTTGCAAGTAATACATAAGTCCATCCCAATTAGAATATTAAATTTATAAGCTATGCTCCCTGAAGGATTCCCTTATCCAAATCTATCAAGTTCATTGTATGATGATTCAATTGAAGTTCACTACACTATTTTTATTTATGTAAGTGTGTGTGTGTGTGTGTGTGTGTGTGTGTGTGTGTGTACATGTGTATGAGGGTACCCTCAAGAGGCCAGAAGAAGCTGTCAGATCCCCTGGAAGTAGAGTTAGTCAGTTTTGAGCCACCCAGAATGTGTGGCAGGAACTGAACTCAGGTCCTCTGCAACTACTGCAAGCACTCCGAACCACCTGGCTGCTTTTCAGCCCCATTATTTCAGTCTTTGCAGCGTGGTCTTGGGTAGCAAGCTCCCTCTGTATCTGAGGTTCACTTTGAACTTCTGTTCGTCCTGCCTTCATCTCCTGCATGCGAGGCAATCATTCTACCAACTAAGCTATAGCCCCAACCCTGGCCTTTACTTTTAAAAAAATGTTTTCTAAATTACTGTATCATATGTGAAACACTAATGTAGACATCAGAAATCACAAAATTTCAGTGTATATGAACTGACATCACATATACCACCAAATTCAGAAAAATATTGTTTAAAAAAAAAGATTTATTTTTTTAAAAAGTTTGTTTGTTTGCTCTGTCTTCGTGCACCTCTGTGCTCCAGAGAGGGTTATCAGATCCCATTATAGACGTTGTGAACTATTATGTGGCTGCTGGGAATTGAACTCAGCTTTGGAAGAGCAGACAGTGCTCTTAACCATTGAGCCATCTCTCTGACCTGAAAAAACAGACATCTTTTTATCAACTGCTTGATACCCTAAATATATCCTTCCCACAAAGCAAAGAACATGCCTTTTTTGCTACATTCCCCTTTGACCACCTCTTAATTGGTCAGTGACATCATAATATTTTCTAGAAAGAAATCAAAAACCTTTCCCTCCCTTAGCTTCCCCTGACCTCCTGGTTTTTTACCTCATAGGCGGACATTTTGCATGGCACTTATCTTAATTAGGGTTACCAAAGCAACTTGGGAAGGGAAGGGTTTATTTGGCTTAATACTTTCACACTGTAGTCTGTCATTGACAGAAGCCAGTCAGGAACTCCAACAGGGCAGGAACCTGGAGACAAGAGCTGATGCAGAGACCATGGAGGGGTGCTGCTTATTGGCTTTCTCCATTGCCTTGCTTTCTTATAGAACCCAGGACCACCAATGCAGGGATAGCATCATCCACCATGAGCTGGGCCCTCCCTCATCAATTACTAATTAAGAAGATGTTGTACAGCTGGATCTGATGGAGGTGTTTTCTCAATTGAGGTTCCCTCCTTTCAGATGACTATAACATGTGTCAAGTTGACATAAATCTAGCCAGGATACCATTTACTCTAGAATTATAGGGACAGGATGTGTCAGATAGACTAAATCATGATTGTACCTGTGAAAGAGAAAGGTACACTTTCGTCCATAAAGGGATCTATGCCTCCTTACTGTCTCTATACTTGTGGTAAGACCACAGGACCCATTCACATCCTGACGGTCAGTCAGATGGTCATGCACGGTATAGGCTGGGCGCCAGTCACAGCTTCCTGGAAGTCATTCCTATACCAGGATTTCCAGGAACTGCTTCACTATGCAGAATTCACTGCAGACCACATAACACACCCCACTGACCCCTGCTTTTGTCCCCATCCTGAGTCCTTTCCAGATCACCATGCTATCATTGTGCTGGCCTTGCATTTTATATCACGCAGACAATTAATTCTCCTAGGCAGATAACTTTTAGGAGGTTGGTCTATATCAGATTCAGCTGCTGTTGCTAGTGTTCCTTATCTCTAAGTAGTCTGTTTACTTTGCTCAGAAGTATTGCTTCGGGGGGGGGGGAGTGCTGGGGAGACGGTTCAGTCGGTGATGAACTTGCCACCAGAGCATGAGGACCTGAGTTGGATCCCCAGTGTTCATGTTTTCAGCTATGCACACATAGTAGTATGTATTTGTAAATTCGGGGCTGGGACGACAGAGACAGGAGGGTCCCCTGGGATTCACAGGCCAGTCGAATTGGCAAATGTATGGTCAGTGAGAGATTCTGTCTCAAAACAAACAAAAAACAAAGTAGACAGCTTGTGAGGAGCGGCACTGAGCTTGTACATGGTCTCCACACTCAAGTGCACACCCCAAAAGCATACATTCGCCCATACTGAGGGTGTTAGAGGCGGCTCTGGATTCCCATAAGGCGTGGGACTTGCCCTTGCCGTTTTCCGAAGCTCTGCTTCTTCTCTCTTCCTCTGATGGATTGTTTCCACCGTGTTCAGGTGCAGGTCCTGCCTCCGGCCTGTTTCTCTTTGGCCATGCTAGGATGCAGGTTCAGAGACAAGGTGGAATGCTCCAGAGAGTGGAGTGTGTCAATGGGAACTAGTGAGCCAGTGTGGTAGGACAGTCCTCCCCAGCCTCCTCCTGCAGCCATGGGGCCACCTGGCACGGGATTTCCGCTCTGTGTTCCTGAGTCTTGAGTCCCAGGGTGAAGCTTCTCTTGGGTTCTCAGTGTACTGCGTGTTCCCAGAGCTGGCAAGGATTTATTTCACACAAGCTCCACAATAGTGGGCTTATTGAGAAGTTTGACAAAGACTGGCCAGCAGCTATAACTACAGTATCCTGTTCTTTTCTTGCCAATATTTGGACAAAATTAACAGAAAGAGAATTTCTTTCAATGACTTGAACAAAGTCCTTTGTGACAGTTGTGGTTTCGGGTGACCCAGTCTTGGTGCCTGAGTGAAGGAATGTCTTGGTCAGCTTCAGAAAGTTATGTTTAAAAATCTTGTTAGCAATTGTTATGTCCAAATTGTTTTTAACCCGAATTCAGAGGCAAATGTCCAAGATCTGTGGGAGTGGTAAGGGGCTGCATGTTGGGAACAACTCCTGGCAGGTGTGCAGCAGACAAGCACCCCTTGACTTCGGAAAGCTTCACATTGTTTCATAGCTTTTCCTTGGACACCCAGGTACTGTCATAGACCCATGAAAAGCCACAGTAAATGAATCCTCTAAGGATACTTTGGGTTTGTCTATCTTAAAATCAAGTGGTTTTTTTTTCTTCATTTTATTCCATTTGTGCATGTGTACCTATGTGTGTGTTTGTGGGGTGTGTGTGTGTGTGTCCATGCTTACCACTTCACCACTGCATACATGTGGAGGTTCGAGACAACTTGGGGAGTCCATTCTCTTCTCCAACTATGTGGACCCCAGAAAACAAGCTCTACTCATGAGGCCTAACAGTCAGGGTCTTTTCCCTAAGCAGCCATCTCTCCAGGCCCCAGAACAGCTTCTTTAGGTTATTTGCCACTTTTTAGAGTTGCCTGTGCTGAGTGTATTCTTCACTGCTGTAAACTACACAAGGTGAACACACTTTCCAATATATTTTTTCATAAAATCTCTCATTATAAAGAGCCGATAGGTACCCTTGACGTTTAGAACCAAGCGTGCTTTTTATATTATCTGATGAATAACTAAAGACTTTTGACCACATTTCCGCTGGAGTAAAGCCTTGACAGGTTGCTCAAAGTAACAATGGCTTGGATGTTAGGGAAAGTGCTTCTAAATCAAATAAGGTGCTCCCACTATTTGCACCACTGAAGTAAATTAAGTGTAAAAGTGGTTCTTCACGTCAAACAGATGGGTGACAGATCTGGTGGTCCAAATCAAAGGATTGTCTCTCTTGCAGGCAGAATGCCTTTCATAAGCTGAACTTTAAATTCATGCATCCCTAGCAGCTGCAGTTAGACATAGTTGTTGTTTTGATACAGGGTTTCATGACATCTAAGCTGTCCTACCAATTAGACTAGCCCAAGATGACCTT
Organism: Tokudaia tokunoshimensis; assembly: GCA_036184795.1. Classification (NCBI taxonomy): domain Eukaryota; kingdom Metazoa; phylum Chordata; class Mammalia; order Rodentia; family Muridae; genus Tokudaia; species Tokudaia tokunoshimensis. Next base: position 68,653,595 of record BTHU01000008.1, on the reverse strand, counting down.
GAAGTTCAAGTCCCCTGCCCTACCTCCCAAGTGCTGGGATTACAGGCAGGCACCATCATAACTAGTTCATAGGCATGGTGCCCAGGGCTTCATATCTGCTGGGCAAGCAGTGTACCAACTGAGGCATACCCCTGCTCCTCATCCTCTTGCCATAGTTAATTTATGCAAGTTCTCTTCTACTTTGCATAATCCAGTCCCTATGCAGAAGGTTCCGGATGCTGAGAATATGTTCAGAGTAGTCTTTGGCTTTCCAGCTCTAGGAATTGGTGCCAGGAATTAGTCTGTGTGTGTCCTACGTTGCCCTCTGGAGGCAGAGGGACCGCTGACTTTTGGATCATAACTCGGATGCTCGTATAAGCTAGGCATCCGAAAGATTAATTTCCAATTTCCTCTGGGGCATGATGATTCAGAGGCCATGATTTAATGCCTACTTGTTGCAATACTGGTGGCATCTGAGTATTTCTTCAGCTTCTCCTGATGTCACACATCCATCAAACATAGAAGAGTCAAGGATCAGTATGAGGACATGATGTGAATCGCCAGTTCAATCCTTCCCGTTTCCTCTGTTTAGTTTTTGATTTTGGTGCTTTCTTTGTGTGTGGTGTTTGGAGGATCTATATATGTGTTTATATATGTGTGCATGTGTTTGTTTGGTAGGCATGCACATAGGCATGCACATGTGCACCAGAGATCAATGTCAAATGTCTCTCTCAGTCATTCTGCATCACACTTTTCTGAGACAGTCTATCTCTGGATCAGAAGCTCACTGGTTAGACTAGGCTGACTGACCAATGAGCTCTAAGGATCTGCCTGTCTCTGGCCTGACATGTGCAGTTTGCCAAAGGCTTTTTTTTAATGTGCGAGGGATCCAGCCTCAGGTCCTGCTGCTTACACTTTATTGACTGAGCCATCTCCCCAGCCCTGACCTGTTTTATGTTGAAACCTGTGTTGCTCAGTGTCTCCAGGGACACATTTTGTTATCAAAATACAATTTCTTTCTTTAGTTTTTTGCAAGGATGGATTGTCCTTTCAAAAAGTAAAGGGAATAAAAAGAAAAATCAAGGTAATGAACGTTAAAAACCAAATGGAATTTTAATAGAAAGTTTGGGTGCACTTCACACAGTTTTAGGGTTTGAAGGGTGATAATAAATAACTTTGGCCCCTTTTTTCTTAGGATGTTTTAATGAGTCTAGCTAAAGCTGTTGCCAACGCTGCTGCCATGTTAGTACTCAAGGCGAAGAATGTGGCCCAGGTGGCTGAAGACACCGTCCTCCAGAACAGGGTGATCGCAGCAGCCACCCAGTGTGCCCTCTCCACCTCACAGCTTGTGGCGTGTGCTAAGGTAAGCCAGCTGGCATGTCGCCCTCCCTGCAGTGCCATGCATTCTCACCTGCCACCAGTCCTTAAGTAGCCTGAGCTCTGCAGCTTGCTTCAGATGTCTTCTTTTGGGAAACATCAATAGGAGTTTTGTTTTGGTTGATGGTTGGTTGGTTGATTGGCTGGTCAGTTGGGTTTTGGGGTTTTCATTGTTGTCTGTCTGTCTGTCTATCTGTCTATCTGTCTGTCTGTCCGTCCGTCCATCCATCCATCCATCCATCCATCCATCCATCCATCCATCTATCTATCTATCTATCTATCTATTTATTTTGCAAGGGGTTGGGGGTGGAGACAAGGTCTCACTATGTATCTTGGTTCTCCTGGAACTACTGGGAGGCCAGGCTGGCCTTGAGCTCAGAGAAATCTATCTGCGTCTCTCTCCCAAGTATAGGAATCAAAGTTGTGCACCAGCACAATCTGCCAGCCAGGACAGGAAGTAGAAGCTTAGTAGGGCCTTAGTAGAGGCACTCTAATTCTGCTTTTACTGTTGGCTCCTCTATTGTTAGATGCAAATTGCTGTGTCTCCCTTTGGGCCTCTCAGTGTGTCTTATTTCTAGTGCATAGAAAGAGACTTTGCATGCCTTTAATCCCAGCCCAGCACTCTGGAGGCAGAGGCAGGCAGATCTCTGCGAGTTCGAAGCCAGGGTGGTCTACAGAGCAAGTTCCAGGACAGCTAGGACTGCACACAGAAACTCTGTCTCCGCAGGGGGAGGGGACTAAAAAGCAAAGGGATGGTACTGAACCCACAGCTTCTCTGGGAGGCCCATTCATCCTGACACTGTGAGCAGCTCCAGGCTGTGTTCATTGGGTCAAAAATCACCTGGTTGGGTTTTCCCAGCAGACCTGCGCCCTGTGCACCATTAGCCTTCATTTACTGATGAGAAAGCTGAGGTGATTCGGTGATAGTGAGATGCCTTCAGCCATGGAAATAACAGCAGAATTGGGGTTATGACTTAGACCTGTCTGATCCCAGATGCCCTTCCCTTCCATCATGCACCATCATGCATGTGTGCTTCTCTGATGATGGGAGGGCTTTTGCTTCTGGGCATTCTGTCTCTAGCTTTGTAGATCAGTGGATTGAAGGACTGGCATTCCCCCTCCACCCCCCATCCCAAACCCCTCCCCCACCTCCTCCGATGGGATTTGGAGCATCCGGAGTCACCCTTAGTGATCCTCCTGCTGGTCCTGGAGTCCATAGTAACTGACAGTCTTTTCCTAATATTTGAGGAAACACAGGCAGCATTTCGGTTGTCTCCAGAAAATATGCAGTTATTTTAGATAGTCAGTTGTGTTATCTCAGCCTACAAGATTCACTTAGATTATCCTAAGAGGACAAGCATATATAGATAGCTATTGGATCTTTGTCCTTATTTAAGTACTAGGTAAAGCGGACTGCCGTGCATGACTGATTAGCAGGATTTCTCAAATCAGAAGAGTGTAGAGGTTACCACATTGGATGAGTTGAGTCCCTGGTATGTGTGCTAAGTGAGGCTCAAAGGGACCTGAGGGAGATGCCAGACACCCTGGGGCACGAGGAACATCTACTGCAGTAAGCCTGTCCGTGTCTTTCCAGGTGGTGAGCCCCACCATCAGCTCTCCTGTGTGCCAGGAGCAGCTGATAGAAGCTGGGAAGCTGGTAGACCGCTCTGTGGAGAACTGTGTCCGAGCCTGCCAGGCAGCCACCGGTGACAGTGAGCTCCTGAAGCAGGTCAGCGCAGCAGCCAGCGTGGTCAGCCAGGCCCTGCACGACCTTCTGCAGCATGTGCGGCAGTTTGCCAGCCGGGGCGAGCCCATCGGGCGCTACGACCAGGCCACCGACACCATCATGTGTGTCACTGAGAGCATCTTCAGTTCCATGGGCGATGCTGGTGAGGCGCTGGCTTGGGAAAGGAGGGATTAGATGGTTTGGGTGTTCCTCGTGGTGACGGTCACTTTCTAGGTGACCTCTGGAGTAAGGAGCAAGAGCAACAGTGCATCTTCCTTAATCTCAAATTTCCTCACAGAGAAGATCTGGGAGTCCTGACATTCTCTTCCAGGGGCACAATTAAAAACTTCCTCAGAATTTCATTATTTGAATTTATAATTTTAATAAGCCCCTTTCGTCCCATATATGGGGCATAATTGGTAAAGTCAGAGCAGCCACCAAAAGAAACAGGAACAATGCTTGGAATGAAGACATTTATTTAAAAGTCCACTAGGAATCTCCCCTAAGGTCACTGTAGAGAACCAGAAGGGACAGTAGACAGCAGGGACTGGAGGAAGGGCCCAAACCACAGCTCTTGTTAGCATTTCCTGGGGAGACATAGGGTGGGACATTTTAATATACTATAATATACTCATGCTGCAAATTGAAATTATATATGGAGTGTGCCTTTGTAAATTCTGAATGTATCCAGTCACTGTGCCCTCCGCATCCCCGGAACTGACTACTTTATTCTATACTCATCTGTAGTAAAATGGCTGCTGTAGTGGACAGGTCAGCCTACCGTCACCTCACAGTTTCTCTCCTTTACCTTTCAAAGGTTGTGTGTAGAGGGTCAGATGGAGTCCCTGTCATAAGTATATATAAATATAATCACGTTCTGCATATGAATTTTTCCATGTCCAACTATACATCTGATTTCCATGACAGTACAGCATTCCATGTTGGAGGTATCATCATAGCTTAACCGCTTGCCTGTTTTCCTCGGTGTTAGTGCTCACGCCTGGGGCTCTGGCTGCATGCTGGGCATGCACTCCACCGCTGGGCTTAGTCTCCAGCCCTGTGACTGATTATCTGTTAATAGATATTTCCTTTCCCAGTTTGTTTTCCTTTTACAAAAGTGTTCCTACATAGAGCCTTCTTGAAAATGTGTCTTCATTTGCTTCTGGAGTTTTTTATATGTCCCGGCAAAGCCTTTCTGGGAAATTTCCCAGCCAACTGATACATGGATTTTGAAGTTTAAACCTCTTAATGAGATTTCTCTCCAAAAAGGATTTGCAACCCTACCAGCTACCTGTAAGGAGCCTGCTTTGCCAGTGTATAACCATACTATAGAACAACTTCTGAGTGGTGGTCCTTTTGTTCGGCTAGTTTTTGGAGACAGACTCTCCACTGTAGTCAGGGCTAGCGTTGGCCTTGGGATACTGTATGTTGGCCACTGATGTCCAGGGATTCCAGGTGTGTGCCACAGACTTGGCAAGTGTTTGTTAGTTATTGGGAAAATTATATTACGTTCTTTTATATGCTTCTTAATTTACTAACAAACCTGGAATGCTGTGTACAATTGAATTTTCTGCTAATCTTCTCCTTTTTGGCTTATTTTCCATAAACTTTTTATTTAAGAATAGTTCTGAACTTTCCTTAAAAGTTGCAGAGGCAGCAGAGTCCCACTTCTCCTCTTCCTCCCGTTTCTAACTTCTATAACTCGTGACACATTTGTCAGAGCGTTCACGGGCATGTCTCTGTTAGCCACCCATAGTATTCGAATTTCATCAGTTTTCCCACTGTGTCTCTTTTTTTTTTCTGTCTCACAATGCCATCAAAATTACCACACTGATTTTAGCACATGCCTGTATATATAAAAGCTTGTCTCCCCTCAGAAAAAGCTTTAGGAGAGGAACCAGTCCTTTCCCTAGGGTGGTTTCATTTGTAATGTTATGTCTTAATAGCCTTCCCACTTTCCAAGGAAAGTTGAAATAGACTTTTGTAAAGTCACATGGGCAGCAAGGACAAGCTGCCCATAATAAAAGCTCCAGGTCAGGACCTGGGGGTGTAGCTCAGTTGGGTAAACTGCCTGGCTGGTGTGCAAAAAGGCCTTGGGTTCAGCTTGTGGCACCACATAAACCAGGCATGGTGGAGCAAGCCTATAACTGCAGCGCTAAGGAGGTGGAGGCAAGAGGATTAGTGAATCTAAAACCGTCCTTGGCTATACAGAGAGTTAGAGGCTGACCTGAGACACAGGAAAGCCTATTGAAAACAAATAACAACAACAGGAAATAAGAACAAAACAAAAAAATCCCTTCTGACCACTGAGGTTGTGCTCAGACAGAATGGTGACAGAAAGCCCACACTGACTGTCCTGTCCTCCAGGTGAAATGGTACGTCAAGCCCGGGTGCTGGCCCAGGCCACATCGGATCTCGTCAACGCCATGAGGTCAGATGCAGAGGCTGAGATTGACATGGAGAATTCCAAGAAGCTCCTGGCGGCCGCAAAGCTCTTGGCGGACTCCACCGCCCGCATGGTGGAAGCCGCAAAGGTAGGACAATGGTGGAAGCCGCCGAGGTAGGGCAGTGGTGGAAGCCGCCGAGGTAGGGCAGTGGTGGAAGCCGCAGAGGTAGGGCAGTGGTGGAAGCCGCAGAGGTAGGGCAGTGGTGGAAGCCGCAGAGGTAGGGCAGTGGTGGAAGCCGCAGAGGTAGGGCAGTGGTGGAAGCCGCAGAGGTAGGGCAGTGGTGGAAGCCGCAGAGGTAGGGCAGTGGTGGAAGCCGCAGAGGTAGGGCAGTGGTGGAAGCCACAAAGGTAGGACAATGGTGGAAGCCGCCGAGGTAGGGCAGTGGTGGAAGCCACAGAGGTAGGGCAGTGGTGGAAGCCGCAGAGGTAGGGCAGTGGTGGAAGCCGCAGAGGTAGGGCAGTGGTGGAAGCCGCAGAAGTAGGGCAGTGGTGGAAGCCGCAGAGGTAGGGCAGTGGTGGAAGCCGCAGAGGTAGGGCAGTGGTCTTTGGACCTGAAATGTAAACACTGTCAACTGTTAGTGTTTGAAGCTTACCTACAAAAGTGAAAGATGGAGTTTGGATTTCTCCTCGTTGAAAACCTGAATGGCTTTGTGACACCTAACGCACTTAAGGTAGGGGAGGAGTTGTTGAACGCTAGAAAGAGAGGCTGACTTAGCACAGACAGAGAAGCTCAGCTACTGACGCCAGCCTTGGGGATTCGCGTTGTCGCAGCAAGTTGCCTAATGAAAGGGGGAGGGATTTATTTTGGCTCAAAGTTTGAGGGTACAGCCCTTCGTGGTGGTGGAGCAGTTGTATCACTACATCAGGAAGCAGAGAGGTCAAGGCTGGTGCTCAGCTGCCTTTCCAATTCTAATTTAGTCTAGGACCCAGCCTGTGGAATGGCATTGCCCACACTTACGGGGGCCTTCAGTCTAGACACTTCCTCACAGGCGTGCCCAAAGGGTTGTTTCCATGATGATTCTAATTCCCTCCGTGGACAGTCAAAATTATCCATCATATTTTGTCTCAAGGGGAGAAAATGGGTACATTCTCCCAACTTTAGAATCCTGTGTATCTAAGTAAAACTGGCAAGATGCTAAGGACAGGTTCAGCTGAAGTACCAGGGTACTAGGGCTGTGGACCTGCACAAAGTGTTTACAGCTGTGTGGCACCATCTACTCTGCCAGCCAAGGGCACCAGCTGCACTCTGAAGTTGGGTACCAGCTGTCTTTCTCAGACAGGACTTCTCTTTACAGCCTTTAGCAAACTTTCCTTGGGGTCTTTCTGTAGAAATTACCCCTGTGGCCTCCCTGCTCCCTCCCGGTATGCTCCATCCAAGGGCTTCTTTTCCCGATGGAACCTTCACTTTCCATATTTACTTTTGCCTTGGAATGTTCCAGCAGTGATGTGAAGACATGAGCCATCAGGGTGTCTGTCACACCAGTTAAGATAAAATCATCCTTGAGAAAGACATTTATGTACATGTTTTTCTCATATCTGACGGGGAGAGATCTATCGGAGCCTCTTTTTTCAAGTCAGAATTTTAAATTGATCGCAATAGCATACATTCCTGTCCATCCCTCTGGGCACTCACTCTATGCATGATGTAACAGGAAGTAGTTAGTTGTTCTCAGCCACAGCTCCCCTTCCAGGCTGAACATTACAGGTCACTCCCCTTCCCTGCCATGCTCTGAGGCTTCTCACTGTTATCCATCCTTTGTCTGTCTGTCCTCTCCCTCCTTCTATCCATCTCTGATAGAGACCATTCTGGTTTTTTCTACAATGAGAATTACTTTTTTCTTTTTCTTTTTTTTTTTTGTATTGTCCTTTTAATGTTTGACATAATAGTAATGCAACTCAGCTAAAAGGGAGGGTTTTTTCTGTTATTTGTTGTTGTTGTTGTTGTTAAACAAATGGCACTCACACAATTGTTCATCCTCCTGGAAGAAAATTACCAGGGCACTTCATCTTACAAGATTTGTAAAACTAAACTCCAGACTAGAATAAAATATATTTCTTTTTATGTAGGTTTTTTAGCTGGTACAAAAATAAAAAGCATACTTACTAAGTGGGATATTATGATAATGCCTCAAATAACTTTGAAGCCTTGAGTTTTTGAAATTACAACGACAAGGTAATTTGTGTAGATACCCAATGTGATTTACAATGCTGTTTCTTACAATTACATGCAGGTTTGATCTTTAGTATATGAAGACAGTGTTTGTCGGGGCTGGGGATGTACTATTCAGGAGGCTGTGGAGAAGACATCCACACAGCCTGGTAGTACACGGCTGGGGTCCTAGCTTGTGGCTTTCCATATTAGGCATTATTAGGAAGAAGTAAGATTAAAGGTATGCCTTTAGCAATTGCAGCCTACTGTCCCTGGGTCATTTGAAGTGTCTCTTTCTACCTTTGCAGGGGGCTGCAGCCAACCCAGAGAACGAAGACCAGCAACAAAGGCTGAGAGAAGCTGCCGAGGGTCTCCGCGTAGCAACCAATGCCGCTGCGCAGAATGCTATTAAGAAAAAAATTGTCAACCGGCTGGAGGTCAGGAAACAGGCTAGCTTTTAGGGTGCCATTTGTGATTGCTAAGAGTTACGGGGGGGGCGGGGTGGAGTGAAATCACCAAAAGATACCTATATAAAGAATGCCAGATCAAAGTCAGCATTGTTGGATAGTTTGGTACTTTAACAGAATTTACACAATTTGAAAAATTGCTTCAGTTCAGGACTGCCAAAGGCTTGGGTTCAGAGGTCAACGTTCAGGGAATAGAATGCAGTGTTTTTGCAGGAAGATTGAGGGTCTTTTTTCTTAGCATTAATGGATACATTCAGCAGGACCAGTCATGCTAAGTTCCCATTCTGTTGGAGGCAGTGAGTTTTGTAGGCTTCCTGTCGAATTTTAGACTAGCGCTGTGGAGCAGGGCGGGACTGAGAAGGGAGGCAGAATGAGCATTTTTGTCATTTCTTCTCAGAATGTTTATTCCAGTTAAGAGTTGAAAATAATTGGCACAAACTACCTAAGGAAAACATTTCTTTACATGGACGTTTATAGGAGACCTTCAAGCTAAAATGTGGAGGGATGAAGGCCGGGTTACCTGGTGTCTAATGAAGAGCCCTGTTGTTGGCTGCCTACTAAGCTCTGGAAGAAGATTAGTCTCATTATTAGAATGAGACAAAATATCGAACTGGATTAATTACCTCAGGGGGATGTGTCACATCTGAGCTAAGGCCTCTGGGTACCAAGAGAGGAGAGACGGACACCTCCATTGATGCTTGACATGATGTGTCCCCTGTGCTTCACGGGGGACCTCTTCTTTCCCTAGAACATTAAGACTCTGCTGCTTGTCAATGCCTTCTCAGCAATAGCAATTGTCTCTTGTCTTTTGTATTTTAAATTTCCATTTATTCTTTGGCAACTTCATACATAAATGTATTTAGATCATATCCACACTCCAGTCCCAACTCCTAGACCTCTTCTCTATATCCCTTCCTAACTTCATGCTGCTGGCATCTGCTCAGCAGTACCTCCTCCTCCCCCTCCTCCTCCTCCTCCTCTTCCTCCTCCTCCTCCTCCTCCTCCTCTTCCTTCTCTTCTTCCTCCTCCTCCTCCTCCTCCTCTTCCTTTTCTATCTTCTCCTTCTTCCTCTAACAATAATAATTTATTGAGTCAAAATCATGCTGCTTCCAGTACTTGGAAGTAGGCTCTATCCAGAGAGTATAGGCACCTACAGTGATCTACAGAGAGAAGAAAACTGACTCCTTTCCCCAGTGGCCATCCATGGCCAACAGCTCCTTAGCTAGATGTGGGGCCTCATGGCCTCTTCCTGCTTCATGCTGGAGAGTTGACTGACTTGATCATTTGCATTTACATCAGGGTAGAGAGATAGAAGAGCCAGGGGTGGGGAGGCTTGCTGTGAAATAATGTCTTCTGGATATGACAAGGCTATCGTGCTCACTCGTCCCATCTGTGGTGACCACAGTGAGACCAGCAAAAGATCATGCCCATCTTTTACAAAAAGCAGGCAGCAAGGAAGACAGCAAAGGTTGAGATTTTTGGTGGCTTCGAAGAGACAGGGTCTGCTCCCATAGTGGAAAGGCATGGTGTGTAAGTTTTCAAGCACAATCCTGGACTGACCTGTGTCACTATCCTCTGCAGGTTGCAGCTAAGCAGGCTGCAGCTGCTGCCACACAGACCATTGCAGCCTCCCAGAATGCAGCCATCTCCAACAAGAACCCCTCAGCCCAGCAGCAACTGGTCCAGAGCTGCAAGGTAAGCTCCCTGTACACTGAGGGCCATGTCTGCAACAGATCACTGATAACATTAGACCACCACATGCCCCAGTAATTCATTTAAGATAGGTCTTCCAGGCCTAATCTAGTTTCAGTGGCTCTGTGTTCCAGGTGTACACATATCTGGTTTTTGTCCATTAAGTGGAGGGCCTGCCTGCATTTGGAAGCAGTGTCTTTTCCAACATTATCTTTCCTTTATCCACGTCTTTTTTAAGAGACTGAATTAAATAAAAAGAATCAGTGAGGCCTTTTAGAGCTTTGAAATGGAAATGAATACTTGACTTTCCAGAGTGCCTTCCCCTCTGGGAGACTGGTTGTGTCCAGTCTCCATGCACTACTGCAGGCTAATTTCCTGCTCTCTCCACATCTGAGGTCTGCTTTGTCCTGTCTGCCTTCTGTGGCCTCCTGTTGGGTGCTTTCTGTTACCTGTGGCTTGGTTGTCTGTTTTGGGGGGACAGGGCATTGGTGTTGTGTCAAAGCAAGCTTTCTGCAAACATTCTCTCTTCCCACCAAGAGGGTTGACTCTCCCAGGACACTTTTGATGTCCTGGGACGTAAAATCCTTTTGCAGAGTCATCTCCTGCACGTGATGGGGCATGTTGCTGGAGTCTCCTGAGTGTTGGCAGTGGAGGCTGGTAATAGGTGTGCCTGATTGTACCAGTTTTATGACAGTTAACCTGTTCTGACTCTCCTCCAAATCTCTGAAAAAGAACGAGTCAATTGAGGGAAGCTGCCTCTTCAGCAGAGGCTGTGTTTCTGAGGGGAATCCAATTCTTCACAGATTGGCCATGCAGCTGGGAGGAATTGTCTAGAGCCCTCTAGTCCTGATTCTGGGTTTTCTGAGGTCCCCCCTCATATTTGACTGTGGGAAAGAGCACCTGTGATGCACAGGGGTTTGTGGTCCTTCGTGCTTGGGGTATGTGGAAGGAGAAGAGCTTACTGAGAGTGAGGCCTCTGCTCAGACATATAGTTCTTTCTTGTGCCGTTCAGCTGCCAGCAAGGTTGGAAAGTAGCCTTTCCCTTCCTCAGGGACCGCAAGCTGCTTATGCCCAGGGGCTTGTTGCAGAGTCAGCCAGCCTTCTCTCCTTCTTTGCCAAAGAGACTGAAGGTATTAGATCTCTGAGCATCCTTGCCAGGAAATGAGAGAGAATCTAAATGACAGGCTGAAGTTGAGAGGGAAAATGGACCAAGTTTCTGGAATCAGCATTGGAAAGGGCCTGTGCACATTTCCATTTGGGATTATTTTAAATCTTTGCATTCTGGCTAGGGGGGAGGGTGGGCACAGGGCTAAAATGCACTGGGCACCTTTACCAGCGGTGATACTCCAGCCTCTGAAGCCTGCTCCATCAGAGGGAAACTAGGAAGAGCACAGCTGGTGGCCGGTTCCTAAGGCTCCTCTGGAGGTGACTATCACAGAGTAGTCCTGCTTTGCTGAATATGGCTGCTCTCCCGTGTACTGGGTTTTGTCTTTTGAGCAATGTGAAGAACTGGTGGGAGCAATGACCGCATGTAAGGTGAGGCCCAGAATCCATACCTACAAAGTCAGGGGCCTGACACTTAAACATGCTGTCTCTTGAACCTCTCCAGTCCTCTCTCTGGTCACACAACCATCTGACTCAGTTTATCTGACTGTAAATTGTGGTTTTGTTTGTTTGTTTGTTTGTTTTTGACCTTCAGTCCTCATGGCCTGGAGCCTGTGGATTTTGACTAGGGAAGGTCTTTCAAGGCTTTGTTATAGACGGCAGGTGGCTATCAGTAGACTGAGCCCATCAGGACCACTGTTAAAGTGGGAGGGGCAAGGAGAAGAGGGTTCAGTGTGTCGTTGGTCGAATCCAGCTTCTGGTGCTAGTGTACCCGGGAGTAGATCGCGCATCAGTCAAACAGTCATCGCCTTGGGTCATTTCCCTGCCCCTTTGCTAGTCGTCCATCTCTGCTCATGCTCAGTTCCTGTTTCCTTGCTCTCGGCAGGCGGTGGCTGATCACATCCCTCAGCTAGTACAGGGCGTGAGGGGGAGCCAAGCACAAGCAGAAGACCTCAGCGCCCAGCTGGCTCTCATCATCTCCAGCCAGAACTTCCTGCAGGTAACTTAGAAACCAGCACCATGGTCACTTGAGAACCCCCAGCTGGCAGAGTCTGCCCTTGGTCCTCTGCCCTTTGCATACCTGTGAAGATCCCACAGCCTTGGCTAAGTGTTTATCTAAGCAGCTGCAAGGCCTCTTTACAGCTCAGGTGAGGGAGATGCCACTGGCCAAGCAAGATGCTAGTGATCAAGGAAGTACTAATGGGTTAGTTTTTCAAGTGCTGCCTATGGGTGATCCGCTCTGCAGAGATAAAACATGGATGTTTTTGTCTACTATCTTGTGTTCTGTTACACACAGAGAGATACACTAACTGGTTTGTTGGGTGGATATGTAATCTTGAACTTAGAATTATTTTATACTTCATTGAGAATTTCCTGTGGTGTAATTCGATCACATTCACCTCAGCTCCTCACCCGATCTCCCTCCAGAACCACCCTCACTCACCTCTCTATCCCTGACTTAGGGACTTCATTTTCTTAAGTCTAACCCATTGACTCTAATTTGTATTGTGTATATACTTCTGAGAGTATGCACCAGAGAGGGGCAATTCTACCTCAAGCCACACCCTTAAAGAAAACTGAGTCTTTACTAACTGTCAATTGCTCTTCAGTTAAGGATGTGGGTTCATGAACTCCTTTCCACTCCATGCTAGAATGCTAACTGGCTTGATATTGTGCCGGTCTTGTGCAGGCAACCATGGCAACAATGAGTTCTTTAACAGTCCTATCATATCCAAAAGACACTATTCTATTCCAAAGCTCCCTTACGTCTGACTCTTAAAATCTTTTTTTTAATTGAAAATAGATTTTTTTCAACAATATATTCTAGTTATAGTGTATAATGTTTTGAATTGCATTTATTGCATATAAACCCTTTGGGGACTGAACCTAGCAGGAAAGCACCAGTTCTTCGTACCACTGCACTGTCCCCAGCCCTCCTTTGTAGTGTGGGTATTTGTGATTCAGAAAGTGTGCTGTGTGACTGTACTCTGCCTTTAACCATCCCTTCATTAGACATGCCAGCTTTTTATTTGGGGCTCTCACGAGCAGCCTGTAATGGGATCCTCTTCTGGTGCACTGTCTTTATCCCCAGCTTGAGTTGTTTACTTGGGCAAATTCCTAGAAATAGGTTGGCACACAAGTTAACTGTTGCTTTGTCACACTGAGATTTGGGGTTTAGAAAGAACGTCTTTCTCTTTTTCTTAGTAATCCTGGAGCTGGCTCTGAGTTTAGTCTACACCCAGGGAGACCGCAGAGAGTTAGGATTGAACGGTGAAGGTGTTTCTCAGTCCCCTGAACTGGTTTGCTTGTACCTTCTCGCTTTCTCTCTCTTCCTCCTTCCCCCTCCCTCCCACATTCTCTTTTTTTTCCTTTCTCCTCTTTTCTTCTTTTCTTCTGTTCTTTTAACTGCTATTGTAGATACTTAGGTCTTTATTTAAAAAAAAAAACAAAAAGGGAAGCTTCAAAGTAAAAGGCAACAGAATCAAAAAATCAAAAAGTGTGTATGCTTAAGCCAAGCATGGTGGCATAGGCCTTTAATCCTAGAACTTGGGAGGCAGAGACAGGTAGTTCAAGGCCACCCTAGTCTACACGGGACAGCCAGGGATATGCAGAGAGACCATGTCTTGGAGAAAAAAAAATAGAAAAGTGGAAAAAAAAAGTGTGTGTGTATATTTATATGTATTTATGTTTATATTTATAAATATATATAATATGAGCAAGAACCGTTAAAAATATACAAATATATATTATCTAACATGTGTGTATACACACACACACACACATACACATTCTACCACTAGGCTAACCCAGCCCCCAGCCCAAGCACACATCTTTAACTTCCCTCATGAATGTTGTAGAATTGCCCTTCCAGAAGGATGAACAATGTGAATTTACAGCTCACAGTATGTGGAGCATACTTTTTAATACATCTTTTATAAGATGGAGTTAAGAGCTTTAAAAAGTGTGTTAACTTGTATCTTTAAATTTTATTTTGTTTGATTTCATGTCCTTTGTTTTCAAATGTTAAGCATTTTTCATATGTTTCAGTATTATGTTCTTAAGTGTTGGTAACATGAAATTATTCAAGTTTTTTAATACTTATGTTAAGTTCGCCTACTGATTCTCATTAATTCTTTAAATACTAAAGTAGTTCTTTTATCCTTAATATTTATGATCTGGCACTTAAATCATTACAATTTTTCTGAGACCCATGTATAGCATATATTTTTAAAGCTCTAAAAGCTGGTATGCTTTGGAGCCAGAAAAGCAACTTCTAAAATTTTACACACTGAAAATTATTGAGATTTAGCTAGTTCTTTGCCATTTTTTTTTCTACATTGGCATTGGCAAGGAATGGATACATCCCAACAGTGGGACAGTGAGAAACATCTACAGGACTCATAGAACACTGTGTACCTAAAAAAAATATAGACAGAACCGGGTATTATAAAACAACATGAATAATATCGCCTGTTCTTGAAGATATGTCTGCATGTAAATAGGCATTCTGCCTGGGCAATGTATTTTCACTTATGAAAAAGTAAAACCATCTTATTTGCCTTTATTTTTATGGGCTGTAAGGTGTATTTAAAGTCAGGGTAAAGAACTACTCTGGGAAATGCAAAGAAATGTTCTTATCAAGGAGCTATCTTTGGAATCTATTTTAAATGAGAATTTCAAGTCACTTTAAGACTTGCCTGTCTTGTGCCCCTATTTTGATACTTTGAACTGTCTTGGAGTGTCTGATTTGGCATGACAATTGTTTAGTTTTTTGCTGTTATTGTTGTTTTAAGATTTATTTAATTCTGTGTTATCTGTTTATGTTTTACTTGTATATTTGTGTACCGTGTGTGTGTGTGTGTGTGTGTGTGTGTGTGTGTGTGTGTGTGTGTGTGTGAGTGAGTGAGTGAGAAACCACAGAGGCCAGAAGAGGGCATCCGATCCAGGAACTAGAGTTACAGACAACTTTGTTAGCTGCCATGTGGATCCTGGCAACTGAATGTGGGATACTAAGCCTTCTTTTCAGCCCTAGAAACTAGTTGGAGTTTAATGTATCCCTTTGTATTCGTTATTCTTTTGTTGCTGTGACAATAAACACCGTGACCTAAGGCAACTTGAAGAAGGGTTTATTTTGTCTTAGGATCCAAAGGGCTGGAGTCCATTACTAGTGGCGAGGTATGGCATAGCACGGAAGCAGCAGCAGCAGAAACCTGGCAGATTACATTTCATATACACAGGAAGCAGTTAGGAAGAGAACAGGAAATAGGAAGATGCTCTACACTTAAGCCTCCGTGTTGACTAGTTTAAGGTCAACTTGACATAAAGCTATAGTCATCTGAGCGGAGGGAACCTCAATTGAGAAAATATCTACAGATCAGGCTGTAAGCAGACAAGCCTGAAGGGCATTTTCTTAATTAGGGATTGATGGGGAGGGCCCAGCCCATTGTGGGGGCTGCCATCTACTAGGCTAGAGGTCCTGGGTTCTAAAAGAAAGCGGCCTGATCAAGCCATGGAGAGCAAGCCAGTAAGCACCCCTTCAAGGCCTCTGCATCAGCTCCTGCCTCCAGGTTCCCTCCCTGTCTGAGTTCCTACCCTGACTCCCTTCAGTGATGAATAGTGATGTGGAAACATAAATCGAGTCAACCCTTTCCTCACCAGTTGCTTTGGTTGTGGTGTTTTGTCACAGCAATGATAACCCTTAGACATCTAGTGACACTTCTTCCGGCCAGGTTCCACTTTGTAAATGTTCCATAACCTCCTCAAGTGTTCAAGCTCAAGAACCTGTGGGAGGCGGTTCTCATTCAAACCACACCCTATTTTAGGGGAGAATGTGTTCTAGTTCCTGTGGAGGCCATGCTGTTGTATCTTTCAACAGCTTGTTGCCCAGGAGATAATCTTACTTTCCGTTCATTTCTCCACAGCCTGGAAGCAAGATGGTGTCCTCTGCTAAGGCAGCGGTGCCCACTGTGAGTGACCAGGCCGCAGCCATGCAACTGAGCCAGTGCGCCAAAAACCTGGCGACCAGCCTGGCTGAGCTGCGCACCGCCTCACAGAAGGCAAGTGGGGCCTTGTTCCGGTGGTCAGCTCTTCATCTCTTTGTGGTGCTGGGGCATGATTTCCATCCAGGCCCTAGCACTGCTGGGCCAGTTTCTCAATAAAGCCATAGGTTTCATTTAATGACCATTAAATGATAGCACTGTGGTCTAACCTTTAGTAAGCTCCCAGGCTTGGGCGTCACCCTCTAACTACAAACGACTTCCAAGTTATATGCTTCCTCCTTCTCTTCCCATTTCCTGGGACAAGCAATGGTCTGTTTTTTCATCTTAGGTGAGACTGCTCAGTTTAAGTGTCTTGGTACTAGATAAATTGCAGGCCAAATAAATATGTTAATTAATTAGCTTTTCAGTAATATGACAAATACCAAAGAAAATTAACTTAAAAGGAAGAAAGGTTTAGGACAAGCATGGTGGCACATGCCTATAAACCCAGCACTTGGTAGATGGAAGCAGGAGCTTCAGAAGTTCAGGGTCACCCTCAACTTATTTATTGACTAAATAGGCCAGCCAGGGCTATGTAAGACCCTGTCTTTTAAAACAAACAAACAAAGGAAGGAAGAACTAGTGAGAAAGGTGAAGGAAGGAAAGAAAAAACAGTGAAGAAGAAAGAGAAGGAAGGGGGACACCATGGATTTCTGTTGACTGTCAGTCGGCCATCTTGCCTGTGGCTGGTAGCAATACTGTGTGCCTTGTAGTACTAATACCATGTGTCTGGGTAAGAGTCCAGGCAGGTCGAACTTGCTCACTTCATGGCAGTCAGAATATAAAAGATACAAGAAGGAGCCAGGGTTCCAGTAACCCCTTCAAGGGTATATCCCCCATAACCTACATTCCTTCCTGTAGGTGTCGTCTCCTAAAGGTTACCCCCACCTCCCAGGAGTGCTATGGACTGGGACTAATTCTTTATGGAGGCGTTTCATATCCAAGCTCAAGCAATAATTGATTTTGTCCTTATCTTCCAAGTACCATCTCGAGTACTTAAGAGACAGTATACCTAGGAGGGGCCTGCCATCTTAGCTACGATTTTCTTCCCTAAAAAGTTTTCACACCTTACATGGGCACATTTGCCTTAACAGAGTCTCAGTAGAACAGAATTGGAGACTAAATACATTTCTGTCTCTGAAACTCAGTTATCAAAGGAGCTCACTGCGACTCTGATGTAGTTATTAGCATGGAGTTCTGACTTGAATTCATTTTCTCCTTGTAGCAATCCCTTTATAGACGCTCACAGCCTCCTCGTAACGTAGTAAGGGAAGAAAATGGAAGCCAACTTGAATGCCTGACATGATCAGAGATACCCCATTGCCAAAGCCAAGTGCCAGGGCCTTAGACTCTCTCCAGCAAAGTCTGAGCTTTTTCTCAGAGAGCCCCTAGAACCATCCACACTGTAATGGCCTGGCATGCATAGTGAGGTGCTTCTTAGAAGGCAGGTACCCAGCATGCTTCAGGCAAACCCATCCGCACCACAGGCCACACAGCCCACATGTTTGTGGCAAGCTGAGTTTTCTCAGTGAATCTTGGCACATACCAACATCAAACAGCTACCCTGGGACAGTGAGACCATAGTAATGCTCAAGCATGTCTGCGGTCCAGGCAGAGGCCTCGAGAGATTTTAATTAGTTACTTTTCAGTGTATTAGAAGGCTTAAGCTCAGGGCTGGAGAGATGGCTCGGTGGTTAAGAGCACTGACTGCTCTTCCAGAGGTCCTGAGTTCAGTTCCCAGCAACCACATGGTGGCTCACAACCATCCGTAATGAGGTCTGATGCCCTCTTCTGGAGTGTGTGAAGACAGCTACAGTGTACTTAGATATAACAATAAATAAATCTTTAAAAAAAAAGAGTTAAGCTCCAAAATTCTGGAATAAAACAAGGTGAATTTGTTTGGGTCCCTGACGTTTTTGAGTCTGCTTCCTTAAGTTTGCTCTTTCACTTCTTATTGGTGTGCCTCCCGAGCCTCTGCATACACATGCTAGGACATCCTGAGCCTCTGTACACGTATGTACAAGAACATCCCAAACCTCCCTTGATAGACATGCTATGCCATGTGCTCTTGTCACTGCAACCCAGGCCTGGTGAATAAAAAAATACATCCTCTGGGTCTGAGAGTAAGTAGCTCAAGGAGGCTTTTATGTGTCTCCAGTCCTAAGGTCCACATAATTAATGACTTAGGAAAAATACAGTTAAAGACCTGAGTGACTGTGGTTCTGCTTCTCTGGGAAGTACATTCTACCTTTACCTTCTGCTAGAGTCAGAGTTACCAGGAAAACATTTAATATGTTGCAGCGTGGTAAGGACACTTTGCCAAGCTGACTGTATACACATATACTCGACTCTGTTGACAGGCCCATGAAGCCTGTGGCCCCATGGAAATCGATTCTGCCCTGAACACTGTGCAGACGCTCAAGAATGAGCTGCAGGACGCCAAGATGGCCGCTGCAGAAAGTCAACTGAAACCACTTCCAGGAGAAACAGTAAGCTGTTTGGGTGTGGGTTCTGCCATTTTTACTTGATTTTGTCTGTGTGTGTGTGTGTGTGTGTGTGTGTGAGTGTGAGAGAGAGAGAGAGAGAGAGAGAGAGAGAGAGAGAGAGAGGTGTGGAGTCACAAGACAATTTTCAGGAGCTCTGTCCTTCCACTGTGTGGATTCCAGGTATTAACCTCAGGTCATCAGGCTTCCTGGGGAGCACCTTCACCTGCTGACTGACACATCCCTTAGGCATGCCCTTGTTATTTTTAAAAAAAGCATTTGTCAGTGGCCAGAGGGGGTTTGCACATACTGTGTCATTGGCTGTGGTGGACCAGACTCGTTTGAAGGACAAGACTGGCCTTCACTGGGGAAGTTGTTACATGACATTCTGCCCATCACCATATGCCAACAAACCTCTTCAGTGTCCTTATATAATAATTATGTGGACCCTAGGCCTTGACCAGTTTTGTTCCTCATTTGGTGGACAAACAAGCAGGCACCCTCTTCCTGAGAGGCACGCCCTCTGCCTTCCTCCATGGTCTCACTGCCACTCCCAACCTCCATTTCTGTTGCACGCCTTTCAGTTTGAACTCCTTGAAGGCTGTGTTAATGTCCCCACATGTCAGGAAGGTGGTACAGTCGGCTGTCTGCCTGCCTCCTACTGAGGTATAATTACTGCCCACTAATGATTTCTTTTGGGCTTTCTCAAGGCATCATGCTCCCAGCTACAGCCTGTTAGCTTGCTGAAGGCCTTCCTAGCCAGGCACTTTCAGGAGTGGGGCTTAGCGAGGCTCAGGGACGCTCACGGCTCCACACAGCTGACGGGGCCTGTATCTGCCTTGCTCAGGCAGAGCCAGGTCCTTGGCCCTGCACTGCCCGGCCGACTTGGGTGAGAATGAGCTCGGGTTCTGGTTCTGATGTGTGTCGTCGTTCTAAGTCATGCCCTAAGACCTTGGGGAATGTTTCTTTTCTAAGCTCTTGCCTTCCTTGGATTTTTCTTACAGCTAGAAAAGTGTGCTCAGGACCTGGGGAGCACCTCGAAGGGCGTGGGCTCCTCCATGGCTCAGCTCCTAACCTGCGCTGCCCACGGCAATGAGCACTACACAGGTAGGACTCCCTCTGAGCCCTCAGTGCCCATGCCTGGGCCGCACACCCCCTGGTCTGGAGAGGGATGCTCATTGATCAGACAATGAACTTGCCCTTCTTCCCCTGGCTCCACAGCACATCCTTCAAGCACTCACCACAGTACTGTTAGTAAGCTCTCCCCAAGCGCATTGATACTTTTTTCATGGCTGTCACGACTTACCTGGCATGTGTGGAGTTCAGTAGGGAAGGGTTTGGTTTTGACTCATAGTTTAAGGCAGTATCATCGATCATGACCGGACAAGTGATGTTGGTAGGAACATGAGGCTGCCTAACTGCTTACTTCCTCCTATTGATTGAGTCACAATTATTGATGATCAACTATTGAAGTTGAACACTGATGACCCATCTTCTCACCTGGCTTAACCTAACTCAAAAACTCCCTCCCACAGGAGCCTGAAGATTTGTCTCCTTAAATTAGCTGATCCAGATCCTGTCAGCCTGACGGATATTAACCATATTAAGCATGTGATGCAATAAAATGACTCTCAAATATGTGTAGACCCCTTACTAGAATACAACGGGGAGATAATTGTACTCTTTAGGACTATCTCTGCCTCCAGAAATCCCACCAAAGTGTAAACATATAAAAGCTAGAGAATAAGAATGTCAACATAATCAGACGGCAGGCAGAGGAGGGGAGGGGTGGGGCTGAGTGAGCCCATCCACCCTCAGCTGAATGAGAACTCAGGGTGTCCATGATGGAAGGAAGGGGGGCAGCAGGGGAGGAGGCAGCAGAGCTGTGTCCTGTGTCTCCTCGGGGCACTGAGGAGACTGGAGTTTTTTCAATGTCGAGTGAAAGCAGACAAGTTCTTAATTAGGAATCTCTGAGTAAGAGGCCGTGTAACCAATGAAAGGGGAAAACAGAAGCTGCTGGCTGAGGGTTGTGCTGTAGCCTTTAGTGTGTAGATGAGGCTGCAGTAAGGCTTCCGTGTGCAGCAAGGCTGTGACTCAGAACACTCCCCAGCCCTGTGAACTGTAGAGAGATTGGCTCTGGGGCTCTTTCTCTCTCCCTTCCTCTCTCCTCCCTCTCCCTCTTTCTCCCCTCTCCCTATCTCTCTCCCTGCTCCCCCTTTATCTCTCCCTGTCCCTTCCCCACTCCTCTTTCTCTTGCAGCTGGTATAAATTAAGGGCCACCTTAAGGGAAGAAGCTGCCCTGAGCCTTGGGCCTGTCTCTCTCTCTCTCTCTCTCTCTCTCTCTCTGCTTTTCATTCTTCCCAGCTCTTGGTTCTCCCTACCTTGATGCCTTCCTGTCGCCCAGCTGACTTCAACCATGTTTGCTAGTCATTTCTCTGTGCGAGGGTGGGTTTGCATGAGTTAATCTGTTATTCCTCCAAGCCAAATCAACAATGCACATTCTTATTACTTGAAAACTAAAAGAGCAAAACAGGAAATCAAAGTAAGTATAACATAGTAATAAGATTATGTAATCCTGCCCTAATCAGAGAAAAAGGGAAATTTTTCAGAGGAAACCAGGGTGTTGAAGATCACATAGGACATTTTGAGGGGCTCCGGGAGAAAGGAAAATGTTGGTATGAATTCTTACAAACTAGGAGGAGGAGTTTACATCTCAGAAACTCCCACATGATCCCAGAAGTTTGGCAGGTTTTGTGCATGGTGAAATGCATGCTTTGAGGGGGGAGACTGCCCTAGAGCCCTAGGAGTTATATCATCTGGTACTGCCAACATGCGGGATGGCAGGCAGCCTCCTTGACACTAGAAAAACAGCCTAGCTAGCAAGCCATCCAGTTCTGGAAGGCATTGAGAAGGTGGTGCTGAAATGGGTGCTGTGTGGCCGGGCATCTCAGAGGTAAGAGAGGATGAGTCAAGGAACTGAGAAGGTTCTAGTAAAAGATGAGAGGAGACATAGCTGTGAAGCTGAGCTAAGGCACAACTACAAGGGGCGTCGTAGGCAACAGCTTGGCGTCTCACCAAAAGCCATATGAAACTATTGGAAGGTTTTAGATGTGGAGACTGATTACAGTGTCCTGTGTGTGACCCTTCCTCCTCTGTGTGGAATAGACTGTAGAGAAACACCTGAGAGCAGGGAGACCCGCACCCAGGCAGTAATTCCTCTGGATGAGAGGTGGTAATCATCTGTGATAATTAGTCAGCTTTATGTTACTATAGCAAAATACCCGAGGTAGTTAACTTCTATGGAGAAAGGGTTCATCTTGGCTCATGGTAGTGCTAGTCCTCAATTATTTGAGTATATGGTGTCATAGCATATGATGTCAGGAGCATATACTAAAACAAAACCACATACCTCATGGCCAGGAAGCAAAAGAGAATGAGAAGGAAGACAGGGAGGGAGTATCCCGTAACTGCTCTCAAGAGTATTTTCCCAGGGTCCTGAAGCCCTCCCATTAGGCACTGTGTCTTAATGCTAATAGAATTGCCCCGGGGACCCAGTCTTTAACATGGGGACCTTTGGACACTCAAGATCTAGAGTATACTGGTAGTGTATACAAGGAGATAGATTAAAGAAGCAAGCTTGACTCTGCTTGGTGATTGGTTAGAATGTTGCCAGGGATGGAGATGAGGATGAAGACATGGAGAATTCTTAAGAGCTGACAGCTGAATGAAAAGTTCTGTGAGTTGCTAGGGCAAGATCACAAGATTGGTTCTAACTGCAAATGGACCGGTGAATGTGTGCATAGAGATGTGATCGGCAGCTTGCTCTGTAGCTTTCGGGAGAGAAGGCTTGGATGAAAGTACAGGTGTTGTAATTATTACTTGGGTCATGGTAATTGATTGAAATCTTGACTGTGGCAAGTTTGCCTGGAGGGAGTGGCTGAGTGAAAAGAGTTAACGAGTGGAAGATGAAGATGAAGGATAGAATGGGAACCACACCCGTAGGTGGAGAAGGGAAGCCAAGGGAGAGCATGCTTCTGGAGACAAAGAGTTGCTGCCCGGAGAGTCCTATAGGGCAGTGAAGATGCCGCCATTGGCTTCAAGAATAAGGAGGGCCTTACTCGCTTGGTTAGAGGTGATTTCAGCACAGTTGAAAGGTGTGGGAAGCAAGGAAAGAGAGAACAGGGATAGACAAAACCTCTCTGCGTCTAGGCTCCCTCCCCCATGCTTGAGGCCTGTGAAATGTTCAGGGACTACACATTAACTCCAAGTAGGCTGGACCTGAATGCATGTGAGGTTTTGTTTGGCAAACAAAATCGTCTAAATACATTTCTAAACCATTTAACACAGCTAGCTACATACAAGTTTTTGCAAGTACTTCAAAACAAAGTAATGATTTACATCATTCCTAAATTCATCTTAGAGTCTTGTATTGTGGTCTAGCAATGGCTTAACACACATTACGTGTGAATTCTGAAAATAACAAACATTCTGAGACCTGGGTGTGGTAGCGCAAGCCTGGAGACAGGAGGATCAGCTCAAGGCTAGCTCATGGGCCCCTCTCTTGAAAACAACAATTATGAAGTATGTCGATATGTTTGCTATCTCTCTTTGTCCTGAAACTCTGCTACGGAATATAATTGAAGACTCAGATATGAAAGCAATCTGTGCTCTCCAAGGATTGCAGTTACTAGAACAGATGTGTGCTTTACAGTTTGCCCCGGGTGGGTTACAAATCTTAATGTACACTTGATCGTAAAAGCTATATCATGGGGGTAGTGAAGGGGAGGAAAGGACAGCGCTGATTTTGGTCACATGACCCTATGGTGATTCCCATTGAAAACATGACTGTAAATGTCATATTGGGCCTTAGATATCGCCAGCCTCCTGGTGGCTTTGTTTCATCTTTTGGATGATGTAACTTTTTCCGTCTGGACCTGGTTCCTCCAAGCAGGATTCTTTCTTGTGCCTTGATTTTACAGTGAGTCCTCACCAAAAGTTCCATGGGCAGGACAGGTTTAGGGCTTTAGAGCATGGCCTTCAAAAATCACCTTAAGGGCCAGTAGGTAGGATGGCTCAGCAGGTAAAGATGCTCGCTGCTAAACCTAGTGACCTGAGTTCAGTCCTGGAACCCACACTGAGGAAGGAGAAAACTGCCTCCCACAAGTTTCTCTCTGCCCTCCACATGCATGTCAGGATGACATGCCTACCCACACACATATACACACACCCACACCTATAGTCTTACACAAAATAAGTAAATGTAATTTCAAAATTTTATATCATCTTAATCTATAAAGCATTTCCCATTCAGTAGCTTTACATAAATGAATATTTTCTAATTGCACATTATTAATGTTGCATTTTAATTCTTACAGAATTTGAATAGAAGTAGATTCAACAGTCCAGATAATAAACGAGAAGGCAATAGATGATGTCTGAAAAATCATAGCCTAGTAGAACCTTCAATAGTCAGCCATAGATTCTCAGCCACTCCTGAGGCTTGTGGGAAGCTGTGGTCTGTGAGAGAGACGGCAGTCTAGACACACAGACACTTGGCAGGGAAGACAGCAGGATGAGGGCCTCGCCACATCTGGAGTTCTTCTGAGCGACGACATCCTTCAACCTGCAGCCAAAAGCTGAAACACAAAATGTTTCTCCTCTAAGCCTTAGCTTTATTTACCTTTGTGTTTTCTCTTCTGGCTTCTCTAATGCCTGCGCGCACACACACACACACACACACAGACACACACACACACCACAAAAAGCAATGCTGACCGTAACATTCATCCTTTCCACAGGCTGCCTGACAGATTGGCAGTGTTGTGATCTGCGTGGTTAGATTGCAGCACTTCACTCCCAGCTGTGACACGCAGACTTTTCAGAGATTAGTGAGTCTGTGGCTGCAGAGATGACTGTTTCGGGAGGATCTGGGGCTTTTCTCATTATGGGGCCTCATGGTTACCACAGGGAAGACTGCTGGTTGTGTTTGTGATGACTCTGTAGAAAGCCATACTCCAGTCTGAAAGTAGTAATTTCTATGCACAGCATCTATGTTCCAAGGAAAGGCCCTCATACTTCACTGTCCCCAAGAGTATGTGGCAGGAAGCTAGGAGCCTCAGGTCTAGCTCCAGTACTGCCTAGGAAGTGTCTTGTAGTTGGCACACTGTTGTTACTAGACCTTATGGGAAGCCATTTCTTGAGAGAAGCTCCAGGGAAGATCAGGTTCCTTGGTTTCTATGAGAAAGTTCCTCTAGTCTCCATAAGACTGTAGGTCTCAGATTGTGTTTATTCTGATGAGGTGATGCTGTACCATCAGAGGGCTGGTCATCTGCATCAAAATGATTTAAAGATAGATGTTTCTTTCACAAGTTAAATATCGAGATAGTTTTAACTGTCAACTTGACACAGCCTAAAATTATCTGGAAAGGGAATCTTGAGAGGAAATTAATTTTTTTAATGTATATATGTACCATGTACATGGCTGGTAAGAGGTCAGGAGAGGGTGTTAGATCCCCTGGAAAACAGGATTGCCAACAGCTATGAGGCATCATGTGGGTGTTGGGAACCAAAATCAGGACCTCTGCAAGAGCAACAAGTATTTTTAACTACTGAACCACCTCTGTAGCTCCATGGGAAGAGGATCTTAGTGGGGAGTTCTGTAGTCCAGGTTGGCCCATGGGCATGACTAGGGTAGGGAGGTCCTGAGTGCTGGGCCCTCTAGCATCCATTAGCAAATCGTAGGCCATATCATTCCCTAGGCAGGGGTTCTGAACAGTATAAGGGAAAGGAGAGCACATGAGGAGTAGAGGTGCCTGGATTCTGTTTCTGCTCTCACCTGTAGATGTGATGGGCTGAGTTCCTGTCCTGAGATCCTATAACCCGGAGTCATATGCCAAGTAAACCCCCTTTTCCTACTTACTTCTTGTCAGGCTATTGTCATAGCAACAACAAGAACAACTTGGACGATTGTTCCTGAAGGATATAGAGGTTCAAATACAATTGAGGTGTAGCTACAGACCCACTGAAACCCAATAGTACCCCACTAGTTAAGATACAGAAGACTGGGGCTGGAGAGGATGGCTCAGCGGTTAAGAGCACTGACTGCTCTTCCAAAGGTCCTGAGTTCAAATCTCAGCAATTACATGGTGGCTCACAACCATCCGTAATGAAATCTGATGCCCACTTCTGGGGTGTCTGAAGGCAGCTACAGTGTACTTACATATAATAAATAAATAAATAAATCTTTTAAAAAAGATACAGAAGACTGCATCTCCTCCAAATTGCCTGTGGGAGTGTGCTAGTAAAGCCTTTCTAGAACCTGTTGTGTACTGTTTTCTAAAGCTACATTAGCCCTCCGTGACTCAGCAATTCAAATTATTGGTTTTATTCAAGATATGTGATTCCATGTGTTCATCTGAATATGTGCACGAGACCTTTCTTTTCTTGGGAGTTTTATCCCAAACACAAAACAACTTACTTGTCCACCAGTAAAGGAACAGATAAGTAAATATTAGGACATTGATGCAAGATCATACAGGAGGAAAAAGAAAGAGCTACACATAACAGCACTGCTTGAACTCACCACCTTGACAGTCAGAGAAAGAAAACAGATGCAAATGAATGCATGTAGCATGGTTCTCTTAAGCTAGTCTAAGATCACCTGTGAGATTAGTTGCTTCCAGTGTGAGGAGCATTGTGGATGAAGAATACTGCAATGGTAGATGTATCTATCCATGCAAATTCACTGAACTGCTCACCCTTTGTGTGTATACTGTGTGCCCCTGTAAAGCCAGGTGTGTTAAAATAACTTCCCGCAACCTCTGCACCAGCCACCCAGGTATAGGTCCCCATCTGCACACCTGTTTCCATGTCTTGGTTTAGATCTTGGGATACCTGAGGCAGTAGAAAGAAACAAGGGAAGTTGGAGCGTGGGGCATTTTATATATTGTGGTGTTTATGGATTGCCTTGGACACAAGGGTGTGAGCTACTTTATTGAGAAAACTGGCACTTCACATTTGTCAAAAATTAATCTGAACCCCAATGTTATTGCCAAGGAAAAAAATGTAACTTCTGATGGAATCCAGTAGAAACTCCAACAGGCTTCTCTCCCCAGGTGTGGCAGCTAGAGAAACAGCCCAGGCTCTGAAAACACTGGCCCAGGCTGCCCGGGGAGTGGCTGCATCCACAAATGATCCTGAGGCTGCTCATGCCATGTTAGATTCTGCTCGGGATGTGATGGAGGGCTCCGCCATGCTCATCCAAGAAGCCAAGCAGGCCTTAATTGCACCCGGAGATACTGAAAGTCAGCAGAGATTAGCCCAGGTGAGCCTGGGAACTGGGAACCGTGGTCACTGGGGCTGCATGCAGGTCAGCTACCTACTTTGTGGACATGTTTTCCTGGCAGGAATGCTTAGGACTCAGAAGGTTATTTTCAGATCCATCTAAAGTGTGTGTGGTGATAAGTCTGACCATACTTGGTACTCAATGTTTTGTCTTAACCAGTGTTTCTTACACTAATGCAGCATCCACTTAATTCATAGTCAACAGATGACATGGGGGCTTTAAACTCTGACTGTCTTGGGACTCTAGACATAGCATGCTTGCTCAGGGTTTGTGTCTACTTCAACAAACACGTCTTCCTAGTCTGTGAGGTAGATATAATACAGGTCCAGTTATCCAAAAGTTCTGAAAAGGCTCACCTAACCTCTCCAGATGATTCTTCAACTACCCAATGGAACCAACTGATGAGGGACAATCTGGGCAGTGTTCTTGACATGGGACTAGAAAGATGTTTTAGATTTTTAGATTAAATAGAACCCTCCACTCCCACCCACGCTTCCCTTTTAACTGAAGGTATATGCAGACAAGGTAGCATTGACGACATCTTCAGGTTGGTAGAGGTACTGGAGTACCCCTCTTTGCCTGTTGTGAAAGTGGGGTCTTGAGGTATGTCAGCACCAGAGGTTCACTGAGAAGAATCAATTGCAGTTTAGCTCTGCTCCAAAGTCAACCTTGGGGACCTCAGCAGAAGATGCCTACGATTTACCTGGCCTCATATTGGAGAATTCTGTGTTTGGGTTCTAGAGCTGTGGTGGCTCCTGTCCCTGGGGAGCAGATGTCATGTACAACATGCAGTAACCCAGCCCCAGGTAGCAGAGACCAGAGACCTGGCCAAGGTGATTCACTTTAGTTAGCAGGGTTGGGTGGATGCCAGTGAATAATTGCCACATTGGTGTCAGCTTTGCATATTCTCTCTTTGTCAATGAATATGCAAAGACATTTGCACTGGAAGTAGCTTTCTTAAGGTGTCTCCCTCCCTCTGTGTATGTGTATGCAGGTGGCCAAAGCTGTGTCTCACTCACTGAATAACTGCGTGAATTGCCTCCCTGGACAGAAGGATGTGGATGTTGCCTTGAAGAGCATTGGGGAGTCCAGCAAGAAGCTACTTGTAGATTCGGTGAGGTCCTTGTCTTGGAGGGGGTACCTGGTGTTCCCCACCCCACCCAAGGAGAGAATATGACTTTCCTTCTTTGGAGTCTCTGGGCATCTAGCCTTTCCCTTAAGAGTCTTGGTTTTCTCCCATTTTCTGTTCCTTTCTGGTTAACAAAGTTCCTGAGTGAGGACTTGTCAGGGAGGAGTTTATGCTGGTATGGTTGCACATGTATGTGCAGGTACATGCATGCCTATGTGTGTACACATGCCTCTGGAGGCCAGAGGACTGCTTCAGATATCCCAAGTTTCCTTTGAGGCAGGATCTCTCAGTGGCTGTAACTTCATCAGGTAGGCGAGGCTGAATGCTCAGTGAACTCCCTGTCTTACCATCACCAGGGTTACACGTGCGTACCACCACACCCAGATTTTATATGGGTGTTGGCAGAACCAAATGCTAGTCTTCATGCTCGTAAGGCAATTTATTTATCAACTGAACTATCTCCCTGTCTCCCAGGGTGGAGCTTTGAACATTGAATTTTTTTTTTTTTTGAGTATGTGTTTTGCTCTTGAGTTATCTGAGTGGGACAGAAAAGAGGCTTTGATCTTCTAGCTCTTTCTTAGGGCATGACAGATGATGACAGGCGGTTCAAGGACAGAGGGACATGTGTTCAAGACTAATTAAGAAAGTCAGGATCTTAAAGGTTTTTGCCTTGGGGCCCTTTCCTGTCCCTCACTGCACTCTTCTGTCTGCTTCTTCTGGTTACAAATGTCCAGTGTGTGTGGGTCCTTAGTAAAATCTGCAAGCTTGATGACTGTGATTCCAAAGATGATACTGTACTGGGTGTGTGGGTTTTTTAATTATTTACAAGGACCACAAATAAAAGTTATTGATGGTCATTTGTTAAGAAGAATGTGATTTGAAGTTGACCATCATCGACCTCTTAGTTCTAAAAAGCTTAAACTGAGTTTCCATCATGAGAGACACAAAATAAGGTGGAGACTGAATCCCTGAGTTGCTTGGGCATGAATCCTGGCCCTGCCATCTCAGTGAGTGCCGGTGGCTTGAGAACAGCTGCTCTCACCACAGGTAGCTCTCTGGTGCCCACAAAGTGGACTTTCTGTAAGTGTGAGTGGAAGGAAGGAAGGGGAAGGAGATGTGTGGAAGGTCCAGCTTAACACACTGTGCAGAGCCATTTGTATGAACTGATGACATAACCACTCCAAGGTATGGTTGTGGGGAAGGCTTTTATTGTAGATATGAGGGAAATTACAAACAGGCATCTGAAGAGTCCAGAACAGGAAGAGAAAATAGTACAAGGAACATGGCCAGCAGATTCGACCCAGCTGTGAGAGGAAGGGTGGGTGTGGAGGAAGAGAGGAAGATGAAGAGAGTGAGGGCAAAGGATGCAGAGAGGGAAGGAGGGAGGGACAGAGAGAGGAGGGAAGGACAGAGGGGGGCAGAGAGAGGGAGAGAACCTGGAGAGCACGTGGCCGAAGTGGCAGGGTTATATGGTATGGGGAGGGAGGGGTTGTGAGCTTGAAAAGTTTAGGGTAAGGGGTGGGGTAAAAGAGCTAAGAGGAGCCCGGGCACTGGTTATTCTGGGAGCCCAGAAGCCAGTGCAGCTTCAGTATGTAATAGGCACCACAGATAGCATTTGCTTCTTTTGGACCTGCCATCTTCTAGTTGAGTGACTCAGAAGCACATCCCTGGGCAGTCACTGTTCCTTCCACAATACCCCCCTCGCCGCCCTTTATGCAAGGTAAGACTTCCCATGGCGTGTGCCTTTTGTCCTCATAGCTACCTCCGAGCACAAAGCCTTTCCAGGAAGCCCAGAGTGATCTGGACCAGGCTGCTGCTGATCTGAACCAGGCTGCTGGGGAAGTCGTCCATGCCACAAGGGGCCGGAGTGGAGAGCTGGCAGCCGCTTCTGGAAAGTTCAGTGACGACTTTGACGAGTTCCTGGATGCAGGCATTGAAATGGCCGGCCAGGCACAGGTGGGTGGGAAGGTGGTTTGTGCTGCCCGCCTGAGCCTCCCTGTTGTGGTAGACCATCCAGCTAGGGCAGCCGGGTGGATGGAGATCAGGATGCTGTGACAACCTACAGCACCTTCCTGAACTGCTTTGGAAATTCTGTGACCTCACAGGCTTGGTATGCCCAGAGATGATGGTGATTTTCTCCCATGGTCCACTACCAAAGCCTATATCCTTTACCAGGGTTGGGGGAGGTTGGGAGCGGGGAGAATTTTTTTCAGAAATGAGGTGGGATAACAAACACACACATGCATGTGTATTTGTGGTTTAGGGAACTCAACTTGAATGAATTACATCTGGGACTTTCAAATGATTAAAAATGATCTCATTCAGATAGAGAGATGAGCTACTTGTTTATGGCTAGGGAACTTGACTGGTCTGACATCAGACTGCAGAACTGGTTTTTTGATAGTTTAGTGGGGGACTTTTTGTTTGTTGTTTGTTTTGTGTTTTTGTTACATTTTCTACAAAAGGTAATTTGCCAGTTAGCACGCTGGGTGAGAAGTTTGTCCTTCCCCAGTCCCATACTTCTGGGATGCTGTCAGCTCTGAATATCTACACAGAGCTTGTCCTTTGTGCCAGGCTGGGACGTACAAGATGCTTGACAACTCCAGCATTGTTGAGCAAGATGCTCAAATCACTGTCTGATCTGTGTACTGGGGCAGCTCAGTTGTTCTCCTCCTCCCAGCCCCGAAACGCCCCCGTATAACAAGAAAGCAGGACTCCTGGCTGACCCACTTCCCACTTGGACATGCATTTCTTTCTCTGCCTTATGCATCTCTGAGCATCTGTTTGAGGATGAGTGGACACGAGTCACACATCTGCAGACTGACTGCACTCATGTAGGCTATGCCTCTACCTGGGGAGTTGCTCCTGGCTCCCTGAAGGCTTCTTGGAAAACTGTGGTCAGTCCCAGCTGACTCTGATTCTCTCCTTTGTGACTCCGCAGACGAAAGAAGACCAGATGCAAGTGATAGGGAACCTGAAGAATATCTCTATGGCGTCCAGCAAGCTACTGTTAGCCGCCAAGTCTCTCTCTGTAGACCCTGGAGCTCCCAACGCAAAAAATCTTCTGGCTGCAGCTGCAAGGTAAGGGCAGAACAAGGCCTTGTGTGTGTGTGAATGATTGTGTTGTGTTCAAAGGGTGTGTCCAACATCCTACCAGTTTCTCACTGAGCAAAGAATTGCTCCCATCCATATTGTCAGAGGTAGAGTCAATTGATGGGAATTTTGGCATTTTGTAAAGTTAACTTATTCTTGTGTCTTTGGCCTCGTGTCTTCAATTTTTCCAGATGAACTCTTCAGTGCTTTCTTAGGCTGCACTGACTTATAAACATGATGGTTTAAGCAGATTTTGTTTTCCATTTTCATGTTTGTGTATAGTGTGTGTGTGTGTGTGTGTTTGTGTGTGTGTGTGTATCTGTGTGTGTCTGTGTCTACAAGCATGTATGTGCATTTAGGTGTGTATTCACATATATGAAGATCTGAAGTTGATGCTGGGAATCATCCTTGAACACACTCTGTCAATCTTCCATCTTATCTATTGAGGCAGGGTCTCTTAGTCAAACCCAGAGTTTCCCAGTAGGACTAGCCAGCTTGCTCTAAGGAACACGCTCATCTCCATCTGCCAAGGCTAGAATTACAGCTGGGCCACCACATTCACTTGGCACATTACTTAGGTTCTAAGAATCTGAATATTGGTCCTTATGCTTGATCAGTAAGCTTCTGAACCACTGTGCCATTTCTCCAATCCCTAAATAGGTTGTTTAAAGCAGATTTATGTTGTTCAGATTTTACAAGAAGTACGTGCTCACTAAAATAGACATTGGGAAATATTTGCAAGCAGTGCTCAAGCCATTTTGTAGACCCTGGGCATATACAACATGCTGGCATCTGTGTTGGACTAGATTTTACATATCCATCCATCACTGACAGGGGACACTCTCGTTGAGGGCCCTTGGGGTGACAGTGGGTGTACACTGGTTTCTAAGTGAACTAAAACACGAAGCCAAGTTTGGAGTGATTTTAGCACACTTCCCTCCAGTTGCACTCACTTCAGGGATCTAGTATGGTTTCTGCTCCGTAGCCACCACTGTGGCGTGTGAGCTCAGGTAGGATTGACTGTTTGTATGCGGAGCCTTAGGCTGCAGTGATGGTCCAGGGCCATCCACACAAGCAGCCCCTCATTCATTTTCCCACACGTCTAGAAAAAGCTACTACATTGTGATTCCGTGGTATTGTATACATCCTCAGCATTGTTTCATGGTCACATTATGTATAACACTGCTGGAGGCAGCGGGACATTGAGAAGTGACTGGGGAAACAGAATAAGGGGAAATTTCAAAATGGGCACATTGGTGCTAAGCTTCAGTTCGGCCTGCAATTTTATCCATTTTGATTTGTTATCTACTTATTTTGAGATAGGGTCTCTCTGTGTAGCCATGAATGGCCAGGAACTCCCAATGTAGACTAGCCTGACCTAGAACTCCCAGAGATCTGCTGGCCTCTGCTTCCCCACTGTTAGAATCAAAGGCATGTACTTGGCTTGCATTTGATTTTTAATTTGTTTTGTTGTTTCTTTGTTTGTTTGCTGTTCCTGTCTTTAAGCTGTCAGAGTTCAAAAATGTGAATTCTAATTGAAGGCACTTTAATAGTTTACCTGCTTGATCAGGTGTTTGGATGGCCCAACCTGCCCAAGCTTTGCTACCTATGAAGTGGGGCATGAGCGCCAGCTGCCTTCAACAGTTCCTAGCCTTCAGGTACTAATATTGGCATCCTGTCTCTCTTCCTTTCTTGACTTTAGTAAATTTTTAAAATCTCTGTCTTTCTTTTTCATGGAGGCTTAGACAGTTATCTTGCAGGTCCTTGGTTTGATCATTTAGCTTCTGCATTAGCGTCGTCTTTTTTGCGGTGACAGTATATCCAACAGGAGCAACCTAAGGAGACAAGAATTTCTTTTGGCTCGCAGCTTGAGGGTGCAGTCTGTCATGTCAGGGTAGTCATGGTGGCGGAACTGTGAGGCAGCTGGGCACACTGCCTCTACTATCAGAAAGCCAACCAATAAATGCTGGTGCCCACGCCTAGGGTGGGCCTTTTCTCCTCTGTTAACCCAATCCAGAAACTTCCTCAAAGGCATGAGTAGTGCTCGATCTCCCAGATGAATCTAAGATCCTGTCAAGGTGACAGTCAGTATGAACCATTAGAGCAGCAGGTGCATTTGGTGGCAAACAGTAGCCATGGGTAACTGCAAAATTACCCTCTCATCAGCCTGCGCCAGCCTGTATTTCACTTGTGATTGCTCTGGTAAACAAATGTCCTCTCTTGACAGTGGGGATGGAGACAGCATGGGTGTCTGTTTTATTAGGTCCCCATTCCTTGAAAGGCTGCTTTTTTTTCTTTTTTTTTTCCCCTGCCAGGAGCCTTTGGGAAAGACAACTGGTGTTTCCAGGTGTCTGAACTCCGATGCTTTTCATTACCTTCATTTTTTGCATCATTTCCAAATTGTAGTTTCCAGCTTTAATGAGCTGTTCACTCTCTTAAACTGGAAGAAGGGGAGAATATAAATTGGCTTTTTAAAAGCCAGCTACAGAAGGCCACACAGACCAGAAAAGCGTTCTGTCTCCAGCTAGCCACAGGCCCCCTGGTGGTGGCACTGAGACTAGCAGCCCAGATGAAAAGAACTCAGCCTTGTGACCCAGCTTTCAGCCTGACAGTGAAGTGGAACTGGAGTGTTTTAAAGCCCAGGAGACAGTCAGGGCATCTCACACGGAAGTGCTGCTGTGGGATGTGTGGAGGGCAGTGGTGCAGTGGCCCTGGCCTCCCTTTGTGACATCTTAGTGTTTCTGCTCCTTCTGCTCCTGGGCATTTTTGATTATTTTGTGTTGTGTATGTGTGTGTTTGTGTGTGCATGTACTTGTGTGTGTGCATGTGGAGGTCAATGACTCCTCAGCAGACACTTCAGCCAGATCCAGGAGTCTTGTAAGCTCCTGAGGAGATACAAGCGTTGTCTGGTTAGGGGATCATCTTTTCATGCTTGTCTCATGCCTTCTTCATAGAGACGTTTCTAATAGGCTTGATAGGGGCCAAGGCCAGCATGGGTGCTGGATGTTAGGTGCACACACACAGGCACATAGGAGGTTAAGCAACAGGGTCCTCAGTCTTCAGGTTCACAGTCCTTTTTAGTCTGGCAACAGCCCAGCCCTGCTTGTCCTTTGTGCGTGTCCATAGCTTGCCTGTTCTCTCCCTATCCTATTGCAATTGTATTGCTGTTGCCCTGTATCTGTATTTGTAGTGCTGTTGCTATTGCTATTCTGTTCTGTTCTATTGCTATCCTATTGCTGTCAACCTTGCTGTACCCCTTGCTTTTGGGGCCTCTGCAATCCTTCTGAAGAAAATACTGAGGTTATCTCTTCCTCATCTCTGAACTCCATTTTCAGCATCTTGAGGTTGATGATACGCTTTGGTTTATGGCACCTGTGTGGAAGAAGTTGGGTACTGTCTTGTGCCCATCTTGGTCATCTCCTGTGTGGCTAGTCAGGCCCTGGCCTTATCTTCAAAGTTGGGTGGAGCTGGAGAGCCTTTGTGAACCATTCATCTGACTTCTCCCCACCCAGAGGTTGGTCTGATAGTCTGATGTTCCTTGAACTTGGGGCTGGAATGGAAATCCAGATTGCAGCTGCAGGAAGGGCTCGTTCCCTCTGAGCCCTGTCTCCTCTGATTGGTGTCAGTGTGCATCACCCTGACCACAGGAACAGCTGGCCAGCTGTTTTCGTGTCTTCTGAGGTTCTGCCCTAGGAAGCAGAGGCCCCTCCTATCCCTTTGATACTGCTAGACGGGTTTCTTCCCATCTCCTGAGAAGGAGGATGGTCTGCACCAGATGAAATAGAAGAAGAGAAATGGCAGCCTTCCTCCCTCTGTTGGTCTCTTCCAGAATGCTTTCAGTCTTTATCCAGGATCAAACTCAACATAGACTCTTTGAATGTCCTCAGTCCTCATTCAGACCTCCCCTTTGTGCATAATCCCTGCCCCATAATTGAGGTGGATTTTTTTCCAGGCTTTTATTTGTCTTCTTACTCATCCTGCCCTCTCATGTCATCTCTGTCTTTCTGGCTTTTGTAGTCTTGCTTCTCCAGCCACATTGCCAACACCTATTGAGGGAGATTTAAACTACATCTTTTTTTTTTTTTTGTCTCCAAGCTTTGCGGATAATAAGGCCTAAGAAAGGTTTACAGGGAAAATGACTACCTCTCTCCTCCCTTCCTTGAGGAAGAGAAGAAACTAGTCATGGTTTGTTTTCCCTCCAAGTTCCTTAACAGGTGACTTTTTACCTTGTGATGCCTTATGAGGCTGAGGCATGAGATTGTGGGTTTGGGGCCAACCTGTACTACATAGTAAGACTCTGTCTCAAATAACTGAGGAGAAAAATCCCAGCCAGACAGATCTGTCAAACTTGAGTTGATTCAGTATCTCTGGACATAAGCGACTTACTTTAGAACCCCCTTTTAACCTGAGGTTGCAGATCTCCATTCTTTAAATCTAGCTAGAAGAAAAAAAAAAACCTAAGAAAAGTCTGTAGATTATATATTTATATTATATATATATATTATAATCAAGTATATTTGATTATTTTGTGTTGTGTATGTATGTGTTTGTGTGTGCATGTACTTGTGTGTGTGCATGTGGAGGTCAATGTTAGGTGTCATTCTCAGTCTCTCTCTGTCTTACTTTTTTAGCCAAGGTCTCACATTGAACATGGGATTCACAGTCTCAAATAGACTGCTGGTCACCCAGACCCACACACCCTCCCTGACTCTGCTTCCCCAGTGTTGGGATTACAGGTGCACACCACTGCACCCTGCTTTTTACATGGGTGCTGGCATCTGAACTCAGTACCTCACACCAACACATCAAGTGCTTTCCCAACTGAGCCCTGACCTTTTCATATTAAAAATCAATTTATGTATCATTGATCATTAAAAAACTGTAATAGTAATGGTAGCTATAACAGTAGGTAAAAGTGATGGTAGCTAGAGAAAAGACCACTTGGGTTTACAGAGTGCAGATCCTGCTCATTTTGGTGACTTTTTTTTATTGTAATATAAATTGGTCAGTTTATGAGTTTTTGAGATTTGTCACAATTTATTTTTTAAAACAACAGTATAAACTCACTATCCTTTTTATGCGTTTCAGTCTATCAGTTCCCTATGCGTACACACAGTTCCTGATGCGTACACGCATGCTTTGTACAGGGCTGCTCTCACATTGCTTAGACCATTTACTCAATTGTATTGTATATAGGCATATATCATAAATACCCTATTGGATTAGCAACATGTCCTGCATTGTGACTTTTAATGAGCACCCCAAACCCTGTTATACCCTGACTGCTTATTTAGCCATACCTTTGTTGTTGCATAGGTAGGGTCCCTGCTGACTCTTTGCTGGTAAAAATAGCAGCTATTGTGTGAACCATATAAACGTTACTACTTGTTATCAATTATTCATTGCCCCTAGACCACTGAGTTTATATAGCTCTATAATCCAGACTCCAAGATGACTTAATCATACCTAAGTTATTCTATCCCGTCATGGATCAGTTATCTAAGTGACTCACTTAGATGTACAAGGCCTTGCAACATTTTTGCAGTTTGTCCAATCACAAACTACTCTGTGCCTAGTTTTATTTTGTTTCCCCTTATCTTTTAATCTATTTTTTTTTCCACAGCTACAAAAATAAGAGACTAGGGACAGGAGCCTCTTTCTCAAAGCTCTGAATCCTCTGGGTTCACCAACTATAAACACTTCCTAAATGGAAAATCTTCATGTAGAAGCCAGGACCACAGCACTTATAAACTCACAGCAGCTGTGGCTGCCTGCACACCAGATCAAACCAGTCAACATTCTAACATGGGGAGGGATAGGCTCATGAGCCTTCCTCAAAAAATAAGGTGGTGGGGGGAAGATACCCAGGGTGCCCACCCTCTCAGAGAAGAAGGGGAGGGATCAGAAGGGGGGCAGCATTTGGGATGTTAATAAATAAATAAGGTGGAAGGAGAATAATAGAAGTTCATCTGTGGTCTACAGATACATGTGCCCAAATATAAGTACCCACACAGACACCACACATACCACACATATGCCCACACACACACACACACTCCCCTGACCCCCACACCCCTACACACACAGACAGCAACACATTTCATGAGGAAAAAATTTGATGGAAAACTTTGGTGATGTGTGGAAATGAGCTCTAAGGATTATGTTCTCCCAATTCAGGACATGCCATGAACCTTACTACAGTGATACGTGCCAGCCTGTCTCCTCAGAAGTGGGTCTCGAGAGCTGCCTTGCAGGACATGCCATTCAGCTCTCTGTAGGATACTTGAAATGCACCCACTGTGAACTGTACCTTCCCGGGTCACTGGAGCTGGGGCTGCCCTGCCATCTTGGTCTTTTGCTTCCCCTTACATGGAGGAAAACACGGTGCTTTCTAAAGACACCCTGATAAAGCACTTTTCAACAAGCCACAAGCATCCATCCTACAACTACAATTTTGAGATTCTCTCTTGAGTTTGAGGATGTTTTTCTTCTCATCCTCCCTAGCTGAGCTTAAATGGAAAGCCATATTTGATCACGTAGTTCAGCTAATTGCCTTTGTAGGTTAGCAACATCATTTTCCATCTAATTTGATATTTTGCGGCAAGCCGAGAAACCTATTGAATACGAGACTCTCTTTATCAGATGGTGTTACTAGCGACATGGGTCTTATTTTGGCCTTTCTTGCTCTTAGTTGTCCTTCAGCTGTAGCAGGTAGAAGTGAGGATAGAATTTTGAGTCATGCCAGAACTCTGGACCTGTCATAGCCCTGCAGAAGAGGGCTTTGGGTCAGCTTTAGCGTCACATAGGCAGGCATGGATTTAAGCCTTCTTCCTATACCTTATTTATAGCTTCCTCGTAGGGAGTCATCACCTCTTTTGGAATCTTCATTTATGACTCTTGGGAGATTTATTGCTTTTACTGATACATAGTGTTTTTATATATTTATTGATACAGTATAATAATTCAGTACGTATGTATAATGTGCAATGATGATAGTCTTGATTAACATTTTAATGACTCAGCATTTATTTCTATGCAATTTCATGACTTTTTAAATTTTTTAAAACCTTCTGGTGTGTGTGTGTGTGTGTGTGTGTGTGTGTGTGTGTGTGTGTGTGTGTTTACATCTGAGTGTGGGCAGCAGTAGAGTTACATGTAGTTGTAAACTGCCTGGCATGAATACTAGAAGCCAAGCTCAGGTCTTTTGAATGAGTAGTGCCCTCTCTAAATCACTGTCATCTCTCCAGCCCCCTAAGACTTACTGTAGAACTGTAGCAATGAGGACAATGTGATATTAGAGACAAAAGAGACCTTTGGTCAGTGGAACAGAATAGAATCCAGAAGCAGATCCCACAGACATAGCCAGCAGTGCAATTATAAAAGCAATTCAGTGGAGAAAAGATGGAGTCTCAACAGACTCTGTGAAAACAGACTTCTGGTTGTCCCTAAACTCAAAGCAAAGCTTCAGCTTCTCTTACCCACCTGGTAGAAACAAACTCGAATGGAACTTGAGTTTCTAAATTATTCCATAATCCAGGGCGTGTTAAGCCAGAGGCTGCTCAGGAGAGTGGAATCTTTGCAGGAAAAAAAATGGGTTTACTTTATAAGTTCTGAAAATAGAAATATATGTAAAACAATACCAGGGCCTCTGATGTAATCCTATTGGTGTTAGTAAAAAAAAAAAAATGTGTGTGTGTGTATTTCAAAGAATAGAACTTGGGTAAGCTACTCAGACCTAATAGCTTTTTCACTCTTTACTGGAAAGTAGAGATTTTAAGTTCAGGTACATTTTACTATCTGTAGTATTTGAAAATAATCAAAATACACCAAGGCTGTCCAGAGCAGCCTGACTGGATAATCTTGTTCCTTGAAGACTGCTAGAGAAGGGTCCTGAAAATGGTGTCAGTGGTCCTTTTGCTGTCTGAAGCTTTGTTGTCTCTCGTGAATACATCAGAAGACAGTCTTAATTTCTTAAGGGAACCATTAGAGCCTTTGAGAAATCAGACGAGTAATCAGAAGCGTGGTAGGGAGTCTACCTTTCCTCGTCTCTGGATGTGTTTTATTCCGGTTTTATAGAGAGAGCTTGTAGGAGAGGCCTCATGGAGATCATAGCCTAAATAGTCCCTTGATCTCTGCCAGAGGTGGTGAACAGTTGTTGATGACAGAAATGGCTGACATTCGTACGCATGTAACACCCAAGCCCATGCCCCTCTCTGTTGCTCCCTAGAGCCGTGACGGAGAGCATCAATCAGCTCATTATGCTGTGCACTCAGCAAGCCCCCGGGCAGAAGGAGTGTGACAATGCCCTGCGTGAGCTCGAGGTGAGTGTCCTGGCTGCCCGTGCGGATGGGGATCTCTGGGTGTGGCCGCAGGCCTCTTCCCTGTATGGTGGGTGACTTGTCTGTCTTCTGTCTGTGCTTCTGTCTCTCCTAGGTGGGAGGAGCTAGAGAAAATGGCATTTTATAGTATTCTCACCAGGATTTCTCCCTTTCCTATGAGACCGACATGTATTTTGCTTATTAAAGGATTTTTCAACTCAAACAGGAAGTGGTATTGAGTGTAGGCTGCCAATGAGCAGACTTTGCCTACAAACTATTATATAGATTATTCTTGGATAACCGATAACCAGGAGAGAAGTAGAGGCTGGGACTGGAGAGACAACCCAGTTGGTAAAATACTTACCACAAACCAGGAGCACCAGAGTTCAAGCCCCAGACAACACATTGAAAAGTTTCTCATGGTGGTGGAGAAGGTAGAGACAGGCAGATCCACGAGGCTGCCTTGCCAGACACCCTGTCCTACTTCGTGAGCTCCAGGCCAGTGAGAGACCTTGTCTCACAGAACAAAGTTGATGGTATCTGAGGACTCGCACCTGAAGTTAACCTCTGGCTTGCACACCCATATGCACACATCTTCACCCAAGCAAACACACACAATTATTTCCACATACATTTTATTCTGCTGCATGCAGGGAACACACTGGAGGAGGCCAAGGAGTGCATTTGCCTCTTCGTAACTCCTATTGGCACTTGTTCATGGTGTGTGTTTATATCTGAAATTATGCATGTTTCTCATAGAAAGTATGTATGCAAAGAAAGCCATTGTGCCTACTCGTCTGTAAAACAGTCCGTACCTATCCAGATCTGATTGGATGGGCCCAGAGTATCTCAGTAGACATTGTTTATACCTATTGTTCTTCCAGTTGCTGTAATGACCAGCATGGGTCTAACTTGGTGGGAATACCCATGGCAGCTTCTAATGCTTGATCAAGGTCATGATGGAAGTGACAGGCAGAGATGAAGTGAAATGGGGTCCAATGGGGCCGGACTGAAGCATCTGAACAGTATTAGGAATGGTTCTTACATGGTGTTCTAGTATGCTTTCTGTTGCTATGATAAACACCAACGACTTGAGGAAGAAGCTGATTTGGCCTACATTAGCCTTACAGTTCGTCACTGAGGGAAGCCCAGACAAGAACCCAAGGCAGGAACTTGAAGCAAAACCCACTGAAGACCGCAGAATACTGGCTTCCTTCCAGACTCATGCTCTGCTCACCTTTCTTGTACAGCTCAGCCCTATATACCTAGTAATGGTGCCACTCATGATGGGCTGGGCCTTCCTACTTCAATTAGCAGTCAAGAACATGCCCCGGTGATTTGCTTAGTCCTGTCTCAGAGGCAGATCTTTAGAGGAGGTTCCTTCTTTCCACATGTGTTCGGTTGACGATTTGCTTAGTCCTGTCTCATAGAGGCAGATCTTTAGAGGGGGTTCCTTCTTTCCACATGTGTTGGGTTGACAATCAGCATCAGCCATCACACGTGGGCCGTTCACGGCATTAGCATGTTCATTTGCTCATTTCACCTTTTCAATATGTATGACACATATGTAGCTGTTCTAAATAAGATTTGTTAGCCTGGGTACCCTGTGCTTTAAAGGCTTCTCGGGATTACTGGCACTGAAAACATTTTGGTTATCCAAGAAGAGGCTTTCAATGAGCCCCTGCTTGTGCAGCCCTCTTCCTGTGTTTTTAATGGATCCGTATCAGTGATCCCCATTACCCCAGGTGCACCCTTTGGAACTCAGCTCGGTTGTCATTTTGTTGACTGTCTCCAGAGGCTGCTGACTGCTAGTGTGTAGTCTCTTGATGATGAACACATTCAAGAATCTGTCCCCAGGCTGTCAGTCACAGGAAGAACTCCTCATGGGTAGTGATCCAAGGTCCTGGGGAAAGCTAGTGATGATTGTTACTGATTTGGAGAGACAGAAAAACTGACCTCTACCCATTTCCTGAATGAGAACCTAAACAAGAGTAGACATTTTCTCTACTTCTAAAATCAATAACAAATGAATCATCCCAGTGGGCCACCTTTGGGGTTATTACCTTCTTCCATGTACTTCCATTAGAAAGCCCCAGAATTGAAATATTGAGAATTCTTCTTAACCAGAACGAATGTACATTTGTAATGTAAGCTCTACAGGGTTGCCTGAATTGTGTTAGCCAGCAATGAATATATTGCTTTGCATTAACTTCAAACTTTCTTCTTAAAGTCCTCCTGTGATAGCACAGGGAGGCAGAGACCAGGCCAGCTTGGTCTACAAAGTGAGTTCCTGGACAGCCATGGCTTTTTTTATATAGAGAAACTCTTGTCTTGAAAAAATACATGTTCTTTTAAAAAGTCCTCCTATAGATACCAGACTCCTCCCGACCGAGCCCCCAACCCTGGCAGCAGTAACCCGAAGCCCCAGCCCCTGTTTTGTTTTTTCGTTTGTTTGGTTTTTTTTTAATTTTATTTTATTTTCTAAGTTTTTTTTATTTACATTCAAAATCATTTCCCCTTTCCCGTTTCCTCCTTCCCCAAAAGTCCCATAAGCCCCCTTCCCTCCCTCTTTTCCCCGTTCAACCCCCTCTCGCTTCTCCATCCTGGCATTCCCCTACATCCAGTCTTTCCAGGACCAGGGGTCTCTCCTTCCATCTTCTTGGAAATCTATTGATATGTGAATTATGTCTAGGGTATTCCGAAATTCTGGGTTAATATCCCCTTATCAGTGACTGCATACCATGTGTTTTGCTGACAGGGAATCTGCAGTCTTGATGCCCTGGTCTGAGTTCCTCCTATGACTCTAATTGATTGATCGATGATGGCCCTAGTCCTAGTCCAGCAGTAGGTAGCCATGGTTGGACTTGGCAGTGTGTTTTCTTCTGTGCCTCTGGATCATTCACTAACTGTGTTCTCCTTTGTAGACTGTCAAGGGGATGTTGGAAAACCCAAATGAGCCTGTGAGCGACCTCTCTTACTTTGACTGCATTGAGAGTGTGATGGAGAACTCCAAGGTAAGCCAGTCTGTTTTAGTTACTCTCCTCTCTACTGAGGCGGCAACATTCCTAACAAGCAGCCTAAAGAAAGAAGGCTTCCTTTTGGCTTAAATTTGAAGATCCAGCCTGACAGCAGGATTATAAGACAGTCAATCTAGGCACACTGCACCTACCATCAGGAAGCAGAGAGAGGTGAATGCTGGTGTTCAGCTCAATTTCACCTCTCTGCAAAGTTTAGGACCCCAGCCTTGTGGATTGTGCCACCCACACTGGGTCTTCCCTCCTTAATCAACTCAGTCTGGAGACCCCATCACAGACATGCCCCAGAGCCTTATTTCCTTGGTGAGTATAGATCCTGTCAGGTTGACAATCAATATTAACTGTCA
Organism: Tokudaia tokunoshimensis; assembly: GCA_036184795.1. Classification (NCBI taxonomy): domain Eukaryota; kingdom Metazoa; phylum Chordata; class Mammalia; order Rodentia; family Muridae; genus Tokudaia; species Tokudaia tokunoshimensis. The sequence continues at coordinate 68,610,867 of BTHU01000008.1, read as the reverse complement.
ACTGTCTGGGTCAAAACACAGACATTAGCGCTGCTCCTCAGTGGGGAGAAACAGAAAGGGGAGAACTGAGAAAGGGCACCTGCCTCACCCCTGGGGGGTCCAATATGGTGAAACCTTGTCATGCAGTGTGCTCAAGTGTTCCTCCACATTCGGGGTCTCACAGAACCATGTGGAAAATTGTGTAAATACAAGGTGCCAGACCCACCCTCAAGGTTTGAAGTCTGTGCCTTTCTGAGAGGTTCCCAGTCCTGCCTCTGTGGTCTTGGAACCCTTCTTTGAGAACTATTGCTTATATCATCGAAGATGGATCTCGTGGTGAATCCAGCCTGTGTTTTCTATACTGGAGGCTGAACTGCTGTTTAAAGGTCCTTCTGTTCCCCTGGCTTTCATGAGTGCCCCTTGATTGTATTTTGTGTATCTACTCGTAGCATACATGTTTGAAGGGAGCAAATATTAGAAGTTTTGAGTGGTCAAAAAGAGAAGTATTTTAAAAACTACAATGGCTTCAAGGTCTTCCTCAGTAAGATCTGATTCCTTGCAGGTTAATTGGGTGGCGATGGGAATTAAGAAAAAGTAATATAGTAAGAGCAATATTAGGGAGCAATAGTGGAGGAGAATGTCCAAGAGTCAGAAAGCGCCAGTGACATACCAGAGAGACCGTTGGTGCTTCAACTTTTGCCACCCATCCACACCGATTTCCATCACTTCAGACCAGGCAAACCATCTGTATTGATGATGTCATGAGGGCTCAGTTTGTGTTGGGCTAAGACAAGAATTTCTTCTGTTCAGCAACTTTCCTTTCTTTTTTTCTTTTTTTTTTTTTTTTTTTTTTTTTTTTGAGGCAGGGGCTCATGTAGCTCAGGCTGGCCTTGAACATGCTATAGAGTCAAGCATGACTCTGACCCCCCTGCTCTCACTGAGTAGAGTGGTGGAATCGCAGGCGTGCACCTCCACAGCTGGACCGTGGAACCCGAGCATTCATACCTGCTAGGCTAGCATTCTCCCAGCTGAGCTCCAGCGTCAGCCTAGGACGGGCCTCTTCTTAAAGGAGTTAGGGGCAAGGGTAAAACCCTGTGCTGACAAACGCTCCCTAGCTACTTTGCTCTGCACATCTTTATGTAAACTGTTATTTTATATATAAAAAAATGTTATAGTAATTTATTTTGTTCCTTCTTCAAAATGGCTTATTTTCTCAGGAAGAATTCTATATCACAGAGACTTGAATATCATCTCTCGCCCAAAGGAGAATGTACATTTTCTACTCTATAATCTATGGCCCTGGGAAGCACAAACTCTCTTTGTGGCACAGGCCAAAGCCCAGAGAGGATAGGGCACCAGATTTGAAGTAGATGTCCTGCTCTGCCCATGTGACCTTCTGTTTGATCTTTAGAGGACATTTGAGTTCCCTAGGATGCACACTGACTGTGACAACCCCTATCAAGCCTTATTTGGGGGCCAAGAAAGGAATGTAGCAGTGCTTTCCAAAACTTGATGAATTAGTCATGCCAGGAAGAGTGTGCCTTCTACTTTCTGGTTAGAATTTTAAGTCCAGCTCCCTGAATGTGAGTAAATAGTTCTCAGACTGGGCCATGTGCCCTTGAGAGGGCTCTGGGTAGATTATACGTGATGATCTCTGTGTGTTGACTGAACCCCCAGGAGATTCTGATAGCCCTTGGGTGCAAGGTTTGTACCCCTCTTATGCATTTGTCTTCATCATAGAGAGGTGGTGTGATTCTCTCGAATCTCTTGGGTACAGTAAAGGCAATGATGACAAATGTTTTAAATTAAGTCGCTTTGAGTAGTAAAGCAGCAGGGTCACCTCCTGCAGCCCTGGGTTGGAATAAAGACTCAACGGCCGGTTGCTGTTTTGCAGGTTCTGGGAGAGTCAATGGCAGGGATTTCACAGAATGCTAAGACTGGAGACCTCCCTGCCTTCGGAGAATGTGTGGGGATTGCATCCAAGGCTCTCTGTGGGCTGACAGAGGCAGCAGCCCAGGTGAGAGCCCTGTACACACCTTCTCTCCAGCTTGTGCCCTAGGACCTAATACATACCACTGAGGGAGACCTCCTTCAGCTCCCCCAAGCACTGAGATAGGAACCGTGGGAAGCTGATGGCTTCTGGTGGGAGGGGCATATAGGCAGCATGCCAGCCAGCGCTTCCGTGTGCGTGCGGGAAAGGCAGTGAGACTGAATGAATACTGCAGACCTGGCATCCAGAGGTCAGAAGCAGCTTTTTAAAGCCAGTGTCCTAGATAAATTGTTCCATAGAGTAAGAGTAAGTATTGAGTAATTTAAAGGCCCTCAGTCTTTAGAACTGCACATTAGCCACATTCTTTAGAATAAAAGGAAGGGAAAAAAAAAGAAGCCCTATCATGCAGAACTATGATATGATATTTACCATCTTCCTTTGGCTAACTATGTCCCTTCCAGTCATGATCGGGACCATATAACAAAAACTTCAAAGATGGCAGCAGTTAGCTGGAAGGGTGTATCATTGATGGTTAAGCTTGAACTTGGGAGATTTCACTTGCTCAAAGACAAACATCCTAGTTGAAAGAGAAGATTCCTAACCTTGAGCCAGCCCCTCAAACCACAGGAGCTCATCCTGTTAGTTATTTTCTAGTGCATCCAAAGGGAACCCAAAGAAACAGCCTTTTCTGCAACCGTCCTGTTGGGGAGCAAATGCTTTCTTTCTCTCTCTCTCTCTCTCTCTCTCTCTCTCTCTCTCTCTCTCTCTCTCTCTCTCTCTTTCTTCCTCTCTTTTCTGACCCATTTTCTGAGTCACCCCATTCTTCTTACTTAATTGCCTAAGCCAAGATTCTAATTGCTATTGGAAATAGTGACCTAGACAAGGTTAAATAGTGACCTAGACAAGGTTAAAAGACCTTCGGGCAACAAAGGCCCTAGGATGAACTGCCTCCGAAATTCCCAATGTCAGTTTGCATTGGCTTTCTTCTGCCTCTTCTATTAGCCCACAACCAGCTTCACACTAAAGGCAGGCCTCCTCATGGTCATAGGATGGCTGCCAGCTGTGCAAGCTGCAACCGTCCACATCCATGCCCCACAGAAGAAGCATCTCAAAGGCTTTCTCTTAAGAACAAGGAGGCTTTGTTCCCTGATGCTTGCAGCAACCTCCTGATGGTATGTCAAGCTGGCATAGGCCTGCCTGTCACCATGTCTTCATCGGTAAGAGGGATGAGCTTACTTTGGGTAGCTTGCCCTAAGGAGCACCTGAGCTAGCCAGCTGCCAGTACACTATGGACCATTGTCTCCCACGGTTCATGGAGGAGCCTGGAGCCTGAGCTGTGATTTTTGCCCTTCTTTTTCTAGGCTGCGTACCTTGTTGGCATCTCTGATCCAAATAGCCAGGCAGGCCACCAAGGCCTGGTGGACCCCATCCAGTTTGCCAGGGCTAACCAGGCGATCCAGATGGCATGTCAGAACTTGGTGGACCCTGGCAGCAGCCCATCACAGGTAACCAGGGAAGGGTGTGGGCATGTGATCTCTTAGGCTTCTCTTGGTGGGTGATGATGGGAGCTGGGGAAATGAGCAGAGAATCCTGTGCTTTCAGGGCTTGCAAACCCAGATGACTGCAGCTGTGCAGATAATAACTGTCCTCATTTTATGAAATGCCCTGACCAAAGCAACTTGTAGAACGGGTTCTCTATCTCATAGTTCCAGGTTTCAGTCCATTGTTGGGGGAAATCAAGGCAGGAACTTCAAGTGGCTACTTACGTCATTATCTACACTCAAGAGCAAAGAGAGAATGTGTATGCCTCTGGTCAGCTTGCTTCCTCTGCTCTTATCCAGTTCAACACACAGGAAACAGTGCCTCCTACTTTCAGGCTCAATTAAGGTCATTAAGACAGTTCCCACTGACATGCCCACTGAGGCTCCCCTTCCCCAGGTGGTTCTAGGCTATGTCAGGTTGTCAAATGGACTAGCCATTACAATGACCAGGAAAGTATTGCCAACGTGGAAAAGGCAGGGATATACTTACGTAGAGATTCTGAGAAGCAACAGAGTGAAACAACAGCAGAATTCATGAGGAGTCTCTCAGCCGTTTATCGACAGTTTGCTCTGTGCTCAGCACTAAGTCAGCGTGAGACCTGACTTTTGCCCTTTGGTTCTTACTCCATTGGGAGTTTGATTGGGATGTGTTGATAAGATAGAGTATTGTTCTAGTTGCTGTTGCTTTGATAAAATGCTCTAAACAAAAATAACTTGGAGGAAGAAAGGGTTTATTTCAGCTTCCATCTCCTAGGTTGCAGTCCATCATAGAGGCTGGAACTCAAGTAGACACCATGGAGGAATGCAGTTTACTGGCTCGCTCATGGTCTCATATAACCCAGGCCCACTTGCTTAGGGGCATGCTGCCCACAGGTTGGCTGGGCCCTCACACACCAATTATCAATCAAGGCAGTCTCTCAACGACATGGCCGTAGGCCAGTCTGGTTGAGGATACTCTTCAGTTGAGGTTCCCTTTTTGCAGATGACTTCAGATTGTGTCAAGTTAACAATAAAAACTAACCATTTTAGGGATATAATAGGAGAAGTGTGATGGGTTTTCCCAGGTCACTTCAGAGAAGATGGCACCAAGTCAAACCTCAGAGTTGAGGTCAGAATCCATAACACAGAAAGGAGCCCGAGAGACATTTGAGGAGCAGATGGTGTGCGTCACATACCTTGGTGCCTCTGGTGTCATGGGACCTGGTTATATAGGAAAGAAGGACATACTGAAAAAGAAAGAGAAGTGCCTACTATGGGGTACAGAGGTAGCCTTGAGAGTGGCATGCCCACTATGAGCTTAGGCCAGCATTCTTAAGGCAGTACAAAGACTTAAGAATATAATCCCAGGACTATTTGGATCTGCCACAGCCCAGAGTGTCTACTCAAATGCACTTGAGCCTGTCTAGCCTCCCCAAAGGGAAGTCTATGGCTTCAAGAGAGCGCCTGAGTTGAGAATGGGCAGTTGATAGATGCTCCGCTGACTGCTAGTCACCACCTACAGCAACCCTAGGGGGAGGAGGGAGTGGTGCATCTAGCCACTTATTGTACTCATCCAAACCTGTTCCAAGGAGTTGACCACTAACTAGCATAAGCTATTAATCACTAGTAAAATAGCTAGTCCAAATAGCAATGGCCTGTGAGTGTCTGTGCATGCTGAATTTCAAAGACTTGTCATGAACCTAAACTTACAATATCATATTGCTATTTATAAATTGATTGTGATGAACTATTTTAGATATAGTGAGTTAAACTATATTACTTAAGGTAATTTCTTTTGTTTCTTTACTCATTTTGATGTGCCTACTGGAAAACTTTAAATCAGGTATCTTAGTCCTGGGGGCTCCAAGGACTAGCTGACTATATACCCTTTGAGAGTGGGGCCCAGTACCTCCTTCCTCTTTCTATTTTCATTTTCTCTTGCTTCATGTTTCTTGCTCTTTCCTTCCTCAGGGTGACTTTAGGCACAGCAGAGCTAGACAAACGAGACTGCCCAGATTCTGGACATGTGGGTTACAGAGAAACACAGACTCCTGCACTGACATGTGTGGTCTCCACCCCTAACCCAGCTCCATGCTTTGTAGGTTCTGTCAGCTGCCACTATCGTGGCCAAACACACCTCAGCCTTATGCAATGCCTGCCGCATCGCCTCGTCCAAGACGGCCAACCCTGTTGCCAAGAGGCACTTCGTCCAGTCAGCCAAGGAGGTTGCCAACAGCACCGCCAACCTGGTCAAGACCATCAAGGTAGGTGACTGTATTGCAGGTCTTGTTGGTTCCTGTACAGAGTTGAGAGAGAAGTGTGGCTAAAGCTCTATCTCCTAAGATGTATGAGTGGTAAGGTATAGCCCTTAAGTCATAGGTGGGGAGGGGTCGCTTCCACTTACTAATCAGGAAATATTCACCAGGAAAGCCCAACCAGCTCCACCTCCACTAACCTCCATGGTGATAAGTAGGGAGCCACTCCCAGTTCTGCAGCTAGGAGTTTAGAACCTGAAATCGGGGACGGGAGGTTAGGGTCCTTTCTTAGTGCTATATGTGGGTAGAGCCTGTGTATACTTGGTGTGGTTTTGAGAGGCCTGGTGGGGGCTTGTGCCACTGTTGCTGGAGACTTATGACCAAGAGAGAATATGGAGGAGAAAGGAAATAGGAAATTATAAAACAACTGCATTTTTAAAAATCACTTTGGAGCTGAAGAGATGGCCCAGTGGGTAAAGTGCTCACCATGCAAACATGAAGACCTGAGTTCAAATCTCTACAACCCCTGTAAAAGCCTGACACATTAGTGCACATCACTTTGGGAGGCAAGATACCAGTTCTCTGTAAACCTTGCCAATGCTGAGAGGAAATAGACTGTTTACAATTTTGTGTGGTGCTAGGGATCAAACCAGTAGCTTTCTATATGCTGAAGTAAATGAAATGAGGACAGGACCACTCCTAATGTGGGTGAGGAAAAGGGTCTTATTGTAGATATGAGGGGGGAATCCAGCCAGAGACAGCTGGAAGAGTCCAGACTGAATTGAGTCAGAAGAGGAGAGAGGGCAAGCTGACCAAGAGAGGAGCTGACGACCAAGGGAGAAGCTGAGGACCAAGGGAGAAGCTGATGACCAAGAGACAGTGTGGCTGCATTGGCAGGGGTGTATGGGAGAGAAAAGCTTGGGGGAAGGGAAGCAAGCCCCTGGACCAGAGAGGTTTATGTAGGGGGCGTGGTGAGCAGAGCAGAGAGGTGCCACAGGTACTGAGTGGGCCTGGAGACCTGTGTGTGCCTTGGCATGCTAGTGGGCACCACAGTTAGTCATTTGTCCCAGGTTTCTTTGGGACCTGACACTAGGTACTTGCTTTACCACTGAGCAACACCCCCAGCCTGACTTCAGTAAAAGGACTTCCAACCTCACTGCAACTTGACTTTTTTCTTTTTCTGCAAGAATCTCTGTACAGCCCCCACCCAGAAGTCAGTCGGTGTGAGCCTTGCAGAGGCCAAAGGAAAGAGCAGGCATCGCGGCCTGCAGCAGCTGGAGGCTGGCTGGTGAAAGCAAGGCCAGTTAGCCCAGTCAGCAGGTCCTTAGCTGTTTCAACAGAGAGTCGTTCTAAAAACAAACAAAAGACCTCTGTGCATGGAGGATACAAGAAACTAGATGGAAAATGAATAAACAAATTAAATCCAGTGTCCTCTAGGAGGACAGTGTGCTCCAGGCTCCTGGTGCTAGCTCCCTTGCCATCAGTGTATATCAGCAGATAACAAGCTTATGTTCTTAAGTGTGTGTTTTATGCTTTGTGTATGTTACTCGGTTTCATGCTCACAGCTCTGCTGTGCTTATCATGCCCATTTTGCTGATGGGAAACTGAGACACAAAGTTTAAGTAACTGTCTAGGTAAACCAGCCAGTAAATGATAGATGAGAATTCAAGCCCAAGTCCCAGAGCCCCTGCTCTCAGTTCCCTCATGCTGTTGGGCTCCTTGGAGCAGAGGGGATGAGCTCATCCCTCCTGCCTGGGGAAAATTCCAAAGCTGTGTTTACAGAGCTTGGGTGTAAGCCTGGGGGTTGAGGGTAGAAAGGACAATGTAGTTAAAAGCTGTGATGTCATTGTTGCTTGCTGCATAATTAACTTTTCTCAGTTAAAAGTCACTTTCTGATCATTATAAAGCAGTGCAGGGGAGGGAAGACCTTAGAAACTCCTGCAGCCTGCCTCTCTCCTACTGCCTCTCTCTCCTGCAGCCTGCCTCTCTCCTACTGCCTCTCTCTCCTGCAGCCTGTCTCTTGCTCCTGTAGCCTCTCTCTCTCCTGCAGCCCCTCTCTCTCCTGCTCCTGCTTCCTCTCCTTTTGCTTCTCTGTCCTGCTGCTTCCTCGCTTTTAAATTCTGATCTGTCTGTTAGTTCTTAAGATTGAATCTTCTTTCACATTCTCCTCACAGTGTCCATCCCTCTGCAAATCCCTACAGCAAACGACCTCATGTGATAGTCCAAATGATAGGCCTGTGAAAAGCATCAGAGGAGAGCTGGGTGATTGTAATATGGGGCACATAAAGCCTGTCTCCCATGAGCATCTCTGCAAACCAGCATCAATATGAGGGGAACAGAAATGAGCCTATTGCCGCGGTTTGTCGAAAGGTGCCCAGAGTTTTCAGTCTGCACTATGTGACAGGGTTTGTCGGTCCGGCACATCCTTGAGCGCTGCCTTTCATGCACTAATAAGAAAATGGCAGAGGTTGCATCCTTAGTGTTCCTGCTCTAGACTAAATGGATTTCCTCTTGAAGGAGTGGTTAGGTATTATGTGCATCAGAGAGACAAGTAGGTCCTTGGTCTTCTGAGCAGTTCAGTACCATAGCTGCATCTTTCGCCGTCCTTACTCCTTACTGTGTTTGTTTTGCACCATGAGACTGTGCCCGAACATCAGCCCAGCTGCCGTACCCTTCCAGTCCTGAAGAACGGAGAAAATGGGATGCCACTGGGACCTTAGCTCTCTCCTGATGGCATTCTCTAAACTCCCCAAGCATAGCCCAACAAGAATGCATTTCAGGCTCTCCTACCAGGGAGGGCTCTCAGTGAGTTACAAGGACACTGGCTGACTCTCTGCCCCAGGTCCGCACACCACCCTCTGCCTGTTTTCTCTCTCCATTATGCTCATTACCTAGCCTTGAATCAGATGTGTGGAATGGAATGTTATTTTAAATGTGCAGCCACTCAGGTTTGAGTGCCAAGTGGGAATTATGCAACCCCAGCTTTTGTTTTGCTGAGAAGTTGAAGTTTGGCCTGATCGTTCACCGCGGAGCGAGTGCTCAGATTTTTGCAATTAGGCACTTCCAGTGAGTGCCGCAGACACCCGATCCAGCTCGCTCGGATTGAATTTGACTTGGCTGTAAGTATGTTTTCTTGGTCATCCTTATGTTTGGACTGGTAAAATCGAGTTCCTCAGACTGGGGAAGGGAAACATTCTGGGACATCTTAGGCCTTGCTGCCTTTGATGGTGTCTAGGATTTGTAAGGAAGAAGAGAGTTGGAGTCTCAGGTGTTGTTTTGACATGACAGCAAGTAGCAGGGTGACCTGAGTAAATTGTGTCAGTTTTTCCAGGTGCTAATTTTATTGTGAAAGCAAAGCTGATATTCAGTGATCTTTAACCCCTTAAGTCCATGGATGTTTTCCCCACATGCCTATGAGATTAGACCGAAGACAAGAGGCTTGGGGGTCTGGAATGCTCTTGAATGTGCAACCAAGTGAATTTAACCTTTCAGTAGCTGAAGAGACATTCTGTGATATGAAACAGACACAAGGAAGCACTTGCAGCTGCTCAGCCTTTCACTGTGGGGCTGACGTGAGCGTCCATTTTACTTGGGTTGCCTCAGTCATATCCAGTGGAGGCAAACTTTGGAAGTGATGTAGTAGCTTTATAGATCATCCTTTCTAATGTCAAATGCATCCTTTTGAGGAAATAACTTCTCCCTTTTGAAATACAAAGCAGGTGGGTAATAATAGGTTTTTGTTGACGATCATGTTATTCCTGTGAATAGCAATGGACTCCATGAGATGTGGTTTTTATGATCCGTGCTGAGCAAAAGGAACTGGTCTATGTCTTGAGCCTTGAGATTTATGTCAGGGACACGGGGGTTCTCTTTTCAGTTTGTGTAAGTTCAAGTGAGGGTTGGTGACCTAGGCAGACATTTTCTATCCTGGCAGACAGAGAAGGAGGTAGGGAAGGAGTGGCCTAAGTTTGGAAGGATGACAGGAAGAAAGGAAGCCATTTTAGTACCCAGGCAATGTGACTTGTGGAGCTGGGGCCCCAGTTCCTCTCAGACTCCAGAGTTCGCTATGGCCAGTTCCTGATTTACTCATCATCTTGTGCTGGGACCATCTGTATCAGGCACCCACATACCATACTTCCCACTGTGTCCCCGGCTTGCTCTGAAGCTTGCTTGGTTAGCACCCAACCTCGGGGAGGCTGTGATGTTAGCAGCACAGTGAGGTCAGCACTCTGAGGCAATCCTTTTCTGTGTTGCTAGAGCCAGCAATGTAAATTCAACATTTGTGAGTACCAGAAGGCAGTTAGATAAAGGTGGGGCCATGCATTCGCGCAAGAAGTAGCAGGCAAGGTTAAGGTCTCCAGTGGGCCTAGAAAAAGGCTGAATCCAAGAGGTTAGAGTAAGTTTGGAGTTTGTTGGGTGAGGGGAGGGTGGTAACCAAAGCAAGCTGGGCACCATAATTACTGAGGATGGTAAGTGAGCAGGCCCATGGGAATTCCTCTGAAAATATTAGCATTGTGGCTATGTAATTATTATCCCAAGCTGCCAAGACCTGGCTGGAATGCCGGTGTTATTCAGAAGTGCCCTTCAGACCTGTTTTGCCTGCCTCCTCCTGCCTTTCTGAGGAGCGGACCACTCCTACCTCAGACCCAGCTGGTCAGATAATGCCAGTGTCTCTGGGTGGTTCATTCACTAATTGTCTAAGTAGGTTATATATTGCTCATAAGGGTTAAATTAAAAGTGTAATTGGTCATTTAACAAGGACATTTGCATTCTTTGGTAAGCATAGCTGCTTCCGCCTTGTCTCCCTCTGCTAGAAAACAGTGCATCTGCCATGCTTCACAGACTGTGTTGTCACTGAAAAGGCAGGGTCAGCATCAGAGAGCCTTGCTTGACGTGTATGCCAGGCCACGTCCTAGACTCTTACCAAGCTGGCTTTTAATCAGCCACATGACTGGTCACTGGATACTCCTGTGTTGTCTGCCACTAATTAAATAAAGATGATGCATAAAATGTATGGAGGAAATATAATCATGTGGAGGGCCCATGAATTGTCTCCAGCTAAACATATTAAACACACCCCTTCAGAGTGTTACCCAGCTTCTAACACCCCAGTTAGTGTAACTTCTTTTTGCACTTCATGAGTGAAATTGTGCAGTAAGTACCCTTTTATGTGTGACCTCCTTAACTAGATAGACCATTGTGTGTGTGTGTGTGTGTGTGTGTGTGAGAGAGAGAGAGAGAGAGAGAGAGAGAGAGAGAGAGAGAGAGAAAGAGAAAGAGAGAGAGATGGATGAGCTGAGCTGAGTTGCCCATTTGGATGGGCAGGTCTAGTCTGTTTGTTACCATTGGATTCCATTGAATTAATTCTAAGATGTTGGTGGTTCAGGGATACCTGTAAGATATAGGACTTAGGTAAGTTGGAAGTGAGGGATTGGAGATTGAGCTCACCGGTGGTGGATTCTAGTTTTAATCCCCAGAAACAAAACAAAAAGGGAAGGAAGGAAGCTGGTCAGAAGTGCACACTATTGAAAGGATCTCTGGCATTTGGACAGGAATGGACTTACTCCATTTGGAAATAGAATATCCCATCTCAGAAGTGGGGCAGTGGTGACACACGCCTTTAATCCCAGCACTTGGGAAGCAGAGGCAGGTGGATTTCTGAGTTCGAGGCCAGCCTGGTCTACAGAGTGAGTTCCAGGACAGGCAGCACTGTACAGAGAAACCCTGTCTTGAAAAACAAAACAAACAAACAAACAAAAAATCGTCTCAGAAGTGGAAGAGAAAGTGATCTGGCAGCTACTGTGACCGCATGGCCGGAGGGAGTGAAGAGCAAGTCAGTTGACAGCAGGACGGTTGTCCTGTGAGCTGTACTGTAGATTAGGAACTATACCTGGGCCTCTCTGGGCAACAGCAGGGATCGTTCCAGTTGCTTCTTTCTTGTCAAGGAGCAGTATTCCCTTGCTTGGAGGTGATTGCTGTGGCTTAGAAGTGATAGGCCTTTCTCAGTGGGATGGTTCTCTGTTTCTTTCCCATTAGGCCCTGGATGGGGATTTCTCTGAAGACAACCGCAATAAGTGTCGTATTGCTACCACACCCTTGATCGAGGCTGTGGAGAATCTGACAGCGTTTGCCTCAAACCCCGAGTTTGCCAGCATTCCTGCACAGATCAGCTCTGAGGTAGGGGAGTCTGCAGCAATTGACACTCAAGAGTCATTAGCTAATTCTGTATTCAATAGAATGAGCATGGATAGTTAAAACTCCAAGAGACCTTTGGCAGTGCCCTATGAACTATGTTACACTAGCATGCACAGAATTTTGCCTTTCTAAGTACTATATTATGTACACATAAACTCTGTTACCATACTCTGTTACTCTGGAAGGTACTTGGTGCACAGTTACTATGTTCGGTGAATGTTTGTCTTTTAAGAAATAATAGCTTGGTATTGAGAATAATCTTTGTGCCTGGGATTGGCACTGTTTCTTTCATGAAGTCTGTCATACTCAAAAATTCTATTTAAGAGAAAGTATATTTATTATTTAAGGGGCAAGCCTAGGACCTTGTTTCCCCAGTCTGGACCCTTTTTGCTAGCTAGCTTCCCTCCCACAGTTTAGATAGAAGTACCAGTTTAAAGAATAAGACTTTCTAGGGCCCAGCTTACCCGTCTCTGAGTACTCACCCTTCACTTGTCTGTGTTCATCTTAGGGCTCCCAGGCACAGGAACCAATCTTGGTCTCAGCTAAGACCATGCTGGAGAGTTCATCGTACCTCATCCGCACCGCACGCTCTCTGGCCATCAACCCCAAAGATCCGCCCACCTGGTCCGTGTTGGCTGGACACTCCCACACTGTGTCTGACTCCATTAAGAGTCTCATCACATCTATCAGGTCAGTTTCTCATCTAAAGAGAGATCCCAGCCTGCATCTGAATAGAATAGGAGGAGTCATTATTGTGATGGCTAATCGTGGTCATTGACTTGACACAAAGTGGAGTCACTTGGGAAGAGGGCACTTCAGTCGAGGAATTTTCTCCGTCCTATTGGTTTGTGGGTATGTCTGTGGGGTGTTTTCTTTATTGATTGATGTGAGAGAGCCCAGCCCATGCAGTTGTGCTCTCCCTGGGCAGATGGGTCTGGACTCTAGAAGAAAGATAGCTGAGCAAGCCGGTAAGCAGTATTAGTCCATGGTCTCTGCTTCAGTTCTTGCCTCCAAGTCCCTAGATTGAGCTTCTGCTCTGCCTTCCCTTAATAACGGGCTGTGACCTGTAAGATGAAGTCAGTTCTTTCCTCCCCAGGTTGCTTTGTGTTTATTGAAGTAACAGTAAAGCAAACTAAGAAACTGTTTAACCCTTTGAGACCCGTGACAGTAATAATAACATAATAACAGCACATCTAGGCACCTATTATAAACCAGATATTATTCTAAATATTTAACCTACACTAGCTTTTAAAGTAGGTGTTGTCATGGTTTCCATTTCCCTTCTATGAAGTCTCAGGCAGAAGAACTTAAGTCATGTTCTCATGGTCAACCAAAGGCTCCAGCCCCAGCCCTTCTAACCATCACACTGAATTATCGGCTCTTAGCCTGGAGAGCTCTACTCTTCTGATTTTTTTAGATAATAAGATGAAAGGAATTTTCTGCAGCTTACACTAACTCCAGGTATCCTGACCTTCTTGGTAATACCTAGAGGCCGAGAAAATGACACTTCTCGAGTTGGCCAAAATTAATATCCTACAACACGGTGTGTTCGTTCCCTAAGTTACAGCATTTTGCTTCTTAATTGCTTCTGAAGTTCAAAGCTGTAATTAAACTTTTCCTTAATGCATTACAAAGAAAAACCCTCCGAGTACCTTAGCTCATCCTGTAGCCCAGGAGCTCTTGACTAGTATTCACTAGTATCATGCTGGCACAGTAAATGGTGCTGTTTCTATTTTCTCAATGGAGATGCTTGCTGCAGAAGCATGAGGGCCTGGGTTTGAATATCTAGCTCCAGGGATGGGTGTGTGCTCATGGTCCTAGAACTGTGAGATGAATCCATGAGGATTACTGGGGCATGCTGGTTGCCACAGTAGCCCCAGGTTCAGAGAGAGACCCTGCCTTAAGAGACCAACACAGATACTGGTGAAGTAGGACTCGACTTCCTCTTATGGTCTCCATGTGCTGATAGTTACGTGCATCTGTACACAAATAGGCACATACAGCCTACGTGTACACACACACACACACACACACACACACACACACACACACTTTTTTTAACTTTAAAGTGGAGGCAAGCACCCAAGTACAAATCGTTTCCCTTGCAATTGCCTATTATTAGCCTGAAAGGAAAGGCAGAGATTTCATTCTTCCTGCTAGAAATAGAGCTATGTCAAGTACAAGTGTTAATTAAGAAATGCATGGCCCTGGGCCCGTTTTGCTGAGCAAACCTCACATATGCACTGCTCAGTGAAGGTGATCATGTAGAAAGGGGACCGAGGCTCCTGGCCCACTGTACAAGAGCATGGTGTGACATATGTAAGCCTTATGGGCTTTCGTTTGACTTGTTCTGTCCCTTTTAGGGACAAAGCCCCAGGGCAGAGGGAATGTGACTACTCCATTGATGGCATCAATCGGTGCATCAGGGACATCGAGCAGGCCTCCCTGGCTGCGGTCAGCCAGAACCTGGCCACGAGGGATGACATCTCTGTGGAGGTAGGCTGGGGCTCTGTCAGAAACTCCAGAGGAAATGGGACTAACCGTCTAATGCTGGAGGGTGAAAGTGGACAGCTGTCCCTGTGGAACAGATAGGGAGGTTGTAGGGTTGGTGGGGAGCGTGTAGGACAAGTACTGAGAAAGATGGTGAGGAGAAGGACCTCACCTGCTACAGACGAGTGTTCACATACAGCTGGCATTTGGAGGAAAATGGTCAGTGCTGGGAAATTCTGTCCTAAGATGGACTGCTGTGTTGAGATGTGCTCATTGGTACAGCAGGCCTGGAGTGCAGAGCTTGAGTGCCTTTCTCTGGCCACGCTTTCTCTGTACTCTTTGAGCAAGTTTAGCATTACACTCTAATGCATTTGATCCATCTAGAGGGAAAGAGTTGTGCCCTAAGTTATTCTCTGTCTTGTATGTGTGTGGGGGGAGGGCTTAGCATCTTATCATTTGGGGGTCACTGTATATTTAAATTTGTTTTAATTTTATTTTTAATAATGGTTTTTAAACGCTTTAACTTTTTTTTTAGTCTACGACCCACCAGAGGTGGTGGAAAAGAAAGGTTATTAGGCTATGGGACAAGTAGACCTATTTAAAAACTGTTTTTTACGGTAAATCTCATCTATGTTGCCAAAAAGTCAATAGTTTAGTCTACAGGATTTAACAGTGACAGCTCGATTACTTGTAAACACTTTACAAATATACCAACAGTCCAGTTTAATAGTGTTGAGATAACAAATAAAAATCAGCAGCAGTGATACCACCTAACAAACCAGCCAGGCCTCAGCCGAACCGACACGAGTCAGCAAAAACAACCAAGACCACTAGTGAGGTCAAGAGAAGTTCTTGGCCATGTGTCTCTCAGCAAAGATCAACAAAGATGTGAGACCGAGAAGCGTTATAAAGCTCACTATATAAGCAAGCCCCTCGTCATTGTCTGTTGAGTCTTATTTATACTCCCTCTGAACATCACGTATCCTCTATGGGTCTTGTCTCACTACATGTCTTATCTTAGCACATGAGTTTATCTTAAGGAAACTCAACATGAGTCCATATTCGCTGACATCATTTCTGCCAATCTGCCCAAGTCCACAAAAGTGGTAAAAAAAACGCCAAAACATCATCAAAAGTTTTTTGGTACATTTTTCTCTATAGAGTCACAACAAGCAAAGCTCAACAACATAATATAAGGCAAAACCATTCATGTGTATCATCAGCTTAAAATCCTTCTTCATATGTCTTTTTACATGTTTACTTTAACAAAACATCTTTTCACCTATGTCTGCTTTAGCAAAACATTCTTTTATGTGTCTGCTTTAGTGAAATATCCTTTCACCTATGTCTGCTTTAAGAAAACACTCTTTTTACCTGTCTACCCCAACAAAACACCATTCAGTACAACTCTTTTCAAAAACACTGTAATTTTTTACTTCAGGCCACTGTATCTTTTCTCTGTTTGTGTGTGTTCTACACACATGTGCCTCTTTGTGGGTGTGCACCCCCATGTGCTCCTCCATTTTTTTTTTGAGTCAGGGTCACTCCCTGAACCGGGAGCTCACTCTTCGCTGGGCTGCCTGGCCAACGAGCCCTCAGGAACCACCTGCCTCCATCCCTGCCCCACTCCCTGCACTGGGATTGTAGATGCTCAAGACCTCATGCTTGAATAGCATACATTTCCCCTTGAGCATCTCTCCAGCCTCACTTTATCCGTTCTTCCTCTTGAGCTGCTTGCTACCCATCAAAATCTGCAATCCATACTTACTTCAATAAGAGGACAGCACCCAACAGTCAGACATTTGGTTTGCATGAATGGTATGTTTACCTTACTGCCTTAGATTTTAGACATCATGAGCTCTGCCTTCATTCTTCAAACCGTGGACCTAGAAGTAAGCATTGCTCATTTTTATTAATAGAGCTGTCCTACTTTAGCTTCACACACACACATATACACACGTACATGCACACACACACACAATTCCAGGAAATGAGAAGCAGGACTAAGCACTGTAACCATGTAGAAAGCTAGCATTACTATTTTAAGCCTGTTCTTAAAAGTTGAGCATACACACAGTAAACACACATGAAGTGTGTGTGTTGACGACTTGTCAGCAGACCACACCCTTACGTAGCCCCCAGCTCAAGAAGCCAAGATGAAGCCAGATTTGGTAGCTTCACACACTTTTAATCCTCCAGCAGGCAGGGGCAGTTTGATCTCTTTGAGGATAGCTAGGGTTACTTAGTGAGACACTGCCTGCCACCCCCAAAAGACGTGACCACCACCCCAGAAGTGTTCCCCTCTCACCATCCCTTCTAAACTGCATTCTCTGCCTTAGCTCCCCCCATAGGAAGAAAATGTACCCCCATTATACCTAAGATCCTTCATTATGCAATATTGAATTTAACAAACCATCTATCAAAAACACCAAAGGGATTCTCTGTCATTCTTACCCATAATCACACTGACTATGTGAGGATAATAAATAATTAGCTAAATAAGGCCTTTGGACTTGAGGGAAGCCTCTCTCTGCCTGCCCCATCTCTTTAGATTTTTTGTGCTGGTGGTGGTTGTTGTTGTTGTTGTTCTTGTTCTTGTTTTCAAACTTGCCTGTTAAGCTTTTTCTCTCCCAGAGTGAACTCTGCCTGAAGCCCTCATGTGCCAGTGCATAGTGGTTCTGTGGCAGAGTAACCAATGCAGAAAGGATATTGGCACTCTTCAGATGACACGTCAGGGCACACATCTTTATGATGCCAGTGCTTTGATCTGTTAACCCTGAACCTATCCAGTATACTTCCTAAGATGATTCTGAGAAAGGGAGGAGATTTTCCCTGCTTCCAGTTCTTCTCCAGCCTCAAGTTCCCCATCCCCCACCTGCTCCCTCCCAGCACAGTCTGGCTTTCTTTCCCTGTCTCTTAACAGCCTAAACTCATTTATTTGGAGCAGAGAGTTTAAACCCTCTCAGACCCGATAAGAAATACCTCAAGAGTGTCATTTCCAATATTTGCCTGCAAGTCACCAAGGGCAATGAGCAGAGTCTGGCTAAGCTCTGCATGTAGCCCATCTGGTTCCTTCATGGTGTGCCATCAGCGAAGCCTTCGGAGATCTGATCTCATTTTTACATCACCCTCTCCCCCTCCTCTTAAAGTTCTGAGAACACCCAGGCCAGTATGTTCCCTCAGTCTCCAATTCACTGTGTCCTTTTGGACCATGTTGTCTCTTCTTGGAAGTAGAGCAAGTCCTCATTCCCAGTAATCAGGGTATGTAACCGACCTTGAAGATGCCGCCAGCAGCAGTTGTCAGGGCTGCTGAGAATGAAGCCAGTGAGAAACACACCTCTCATGCCTGCTTCATCTGAGGAAGGATAGGGGATCTCACCCTGGGGAGCAAGGCAAGTCAGGGAATGGAAGATCAGGGGAGCATCCAGGCATTCTGATATCACACAGTTCCCATTATCCTTCCTAAAAGGCTTTTCAGAATGACATAGCATTGTAAGGAACCGTTGGCAAATGACCTTGACAGCTGTCCCTCTCTCAGGCCCTACAGGAGCAGCTGACCTCGGTGGTCCAGGAAATCGGGCATCTTATTGATCCCATTGCCACAGCAGCCCGAGGAGAAGCTGCCCAACTTGGACATAAGGTACTGTGCAAGCAGGCGATCCTGCTAAGGGAAAGATGGTACCTGTGTGCAGGGAGGTAGAGGGTTATCATTATTCCCGAAAGCCTGCGCTCAGTGTTCTCCCTGTGCTGTTATTCAGTATCCCTCACAGTGTCATGAGCCCAGTGCTGTCACAAATCCCACTTTACAGATAAGCAACAGTGGTCTGTGTAGGAATCTGTGTAAAGGACCCAAGGCTAGGCTTATCATTCTTCATGACCCTGTTCTCCTCTCTAAGGATGCTGGGCACTAGTTTAGTTAGGACGTTTCACTTCCCCCACCACTTAACAACTCTTTAATCAGGTAAACCTAAAGAACAGGTAGAATTCTAATGCATTAAACATTTTAGCTATACGTTTCGACTCCTGAGAGACCCATTGGTCCCTGTGTTAGTTTCTTTTCCGATGCTATGATAAAAACCTGACTAAAAGCAACTTGGGAGAGTAAGGTTTATTTTGGCTGACAGTTCAAAAAGGATAGAGTCCACCATGTCATCAGCAAAGGTCTGATGACAGCAGGAGGCCAGCCTTGCAATCGAGGCACAGAGAGAGCAGGACAGTGGGGCCAGTCCATGAGACCCCAAAGCCAACCCCAGTGACTCCCTTCCTCTAGCAAGACCCTATCTTCTAAAAGCTTCTTAACCTTACCAGAGAGGGCCACCAACTGGGGCTTGAGTGTTCAAACACAGGAGTCTTTGAGAACCACTTCTCATTCTAACCACAACCACAGTGCCTGTGCAATGAAGCCAGCATCATTTCTGGGGAAGGGATAAGTCCTGTGTCTGTGTATAGGGCTGCCTTTGCTTGCTCAGGCTGGGACCTCCACATCTGGACAAAGAAGGCTGCAGGGAGCAAGCCTTACTTGCAGGCTACCCACCTGGCCTTCAAGGGGCTCCTTTAAGATGCACGCAGAGGGCTTTGGGGAAGTATCAGGTAAAGCTCTTGCTTTGCAAGCATGAGAAGCCAAGTTCAGCTCCTTAGCACCCGTATAACTAGAAGCAGTGGTACACACCTATAACCCGAGCGCAAAGGAGGTGGAGACAGGGCTATCTCTGGGGCTCACTGGCCATCTCATAGATGTTCCCTCTGCTCCTGGTTAACTGTCTCCATTTTTACCACATTGTCTCTCCTTCTTGGAAATTAGAGCTAGTCCTCATTCCCAGTAATCAGACTATAACCAACCATGGAGACATCTAGCCAAATCTGCAAGCTCCAAGTTCAGTGAGAGACCAGAAATTCAAATCAAAGATCTGGGAAGGTGGCTCAGTAAGAGTGCTTACTGTGCAAGCATGAAGACCTGAGATTGAATCTCCAGCACTCATGTAAAAAGCTGAGCATTGCCATATGTGACTGTAACCCTAGCGTAGGATGGGGAGAGATGAGAGAATCCTGGGAGTTTGCCTAGCCAAACTAGTATTCTGCAGATTCAATGAGAGACCCTGTCTCAAGGGAATAAGGCAGAGATGATCCAGGAAGATGCTAGAGGACTGGCTGTCACATCTGGACATGGCCATACAGACCCAACCATACATGTGCACACACATCACACACACAAAATAAGGTGGAGAGCAATTAAGGAAAACACCAGATATCAGTCTCTGGCCTCCACATGCATCCGCACGTATGTGTACAAACACGTACAAATGTACATAGAGGACAGTAGGTCAGCAGCAGCGCTACCCAGATGTCTTTGTAGGATGACCTAATGAGAATAATAGAGCTGAATTCTTACTGCTGGCCGCTGATCCTGTCTCACTGTTAGCTCTAACGACTATTACTGTTCTTTTTTTGGACACTGCTACTTACTACTGGGCTAGTCCCAACCCTTGCTTTGTTTGTGACCCAGTGCCTGCTTCTATGAAGTGGCCTCTCCTCCTTTATCCCCACAACACTATCCTTTCATGTGATGGAAACAGCCTTAAGGGAGCCACAGGCTAAAGATTTGTATAAAATACCCTCAGCAGGAAGCTTAGCAATTAGTTATGGTGCACAAAAATGAGGAATTAGAATAGCCATTGGTGCTGGCGTGTTTTATCAGCGTGGAATAGATGGAGCCAAACTGTGAAAATATGGTCCTCTCGCTGTTAAATGCAGGGTGTCGCCCTCTATCACCCCCATCACACACTTACCCTCCCCCAACTTCAAATATGTTACAAAGCAAGAAACAGACACTTTGAGTGATGGACTTCTCAAGTGTGACTGCATCAGAACGAGAATAAACACTAAAGCAAAGGGATGCCATTGAGAAGAGAGAGGGAGCCAAGAGCCAGACTGTGACGTGAGCCCTGCCCCCACCTCATCTCCATCTGGTAGCAGCATAATATCAGCACACAGCCACAACTATGCCTCAGTTTCTCTTCATCTGGATCTGCTTCTTAAAATTGGAACTGAGATTAACTGAGGAATTGGATGGGAAACATTTAGCAAAGAGCCAAAAACACTGGGAATGGGCCTGATAAATATTTATGACATTTGGCCCTGAGGCTTCCAAATGTGTGTGTGTGTGTGTGTGTGTGTGTGTGTGTGTTACACATACTATGTATGGCATGTATGTGGCATGTCTGCTGGGGCAGTAGGTAACTGTCTTAATTAGTTTGGTTTTATTCTCTTGGTTGGTTGGTTGGTTGTGGAGTTTGGCTTGGCTTGGCTTGGTTTGGTTTGGTTTGGCTTGGCTTGGTTTCGTTTGAACACTGGAGATCATACCCAGGACCCCTCACACACTAGCAAAGTAATTTACCACTGAGCTGCATTCTGAGCCCCTTGATGAGCTTTTTATTTTCCCAGGTTGAGCCAAACACAGAAGTTTGACATGGGTGAAATCATTTTGCTTTTATTCCGTTCTCAAGGCTTGGCCCAGGGCTTGGCGAGGACACCAGGCAGGCTGTCTACTAAAAGTCTTGCAGATTCTCTTCATCTGCCCCCACCTCATTACCCTCCTCTCTTCTCTCCTCCTCCCCTTTTGAATCTGTAGGATGTCTCTTAACAGTTTTAACTTATAAAACTGACAATTTCTAAAACTGGGTATAAGTCTAGTTGTCTACCTCTAAATTCCAAAATGGGTTTCTTACCTTATATGGAAAGGAGATGGAAAATGCCCCCTACCCCCAGGAAGAAAAGCCAAGCAGTAGATTATTAACTAGTGAGTATTTAAGAAGTTGTAGCCAAACATGCCTTTTCTTATGAGTCATCTCATCCTTGCTCCGGATTCCCTTCTCACCAAGGGACCCCCCCCAAAAGGAGACCCAAACTTACATGATACATCTGGGATTTTTCTTTCTTTAAAGGTGACACAGCTGGCAAGCTACTTTGAGCCCTTGATCTTAGCTGCAGTTGGTGTCGCCTCCAAGATGCTGGACCATCAACAACAGATGACAGTGCTGGACCAGACCAAGACTCTTGCAGAGTCTGCCCTGCAGATGCTGTATGCAGCCAAAGAAGGTGGAGGAAACCCCAAGGTATGCTTTAAGCCTTCCAGGTCCCTCCTGTGTTGTCTCCTTCCTCAAAAAACACCTCCAAGTTGATTTCCCAGTCTAAAAGAGAAATAATCTGGTGACTTTCAAACAGATATAGGTAAGGATTATTCACAAGTTCTCCTTCCTTGATAGGGTATGTGGGCAAGCACTTATGGGGCAGAAGAGTACATGGTATGTTCATTGTAGGAATGAAGCTGATATACTTACTGGGTGCCTGCTAGGTATTGACATCTAACTTGCTTGAAGGAATGTCATTTGCTTTCAGTGAATGTAATTTCTCTTCTCCTTAAGGGATGGTGATGTAGTTTACTTATTTTTTCAGTGTTGGGGGGGGGCTTCACACATGCTAGGCAAACAATTTTTCTTACCACTGAGCTTCCTCCCCAGCACAAAAGATGCTAATTTAATTTAACAACCTTCACACACACACACACACACACACACACACACACACACACACACACACACCCCTACCTGTCAGTTTGTAAGAAGAACATTTCTTCAGTGAGCTGCTTTTAAGAGCCAGACAAGACAGCAGTCTGTCATGGATGACTGACCTTATACTGCATTTTACTTAGAACTTAGGAGGTATCAGGACCTGAAGAGATGGCTTAAAAGGTAAGAGTGCTTACTGTTCTTGCTGAGGACTTGGCTTCCATTCCAAGTACAAATCAAGTAGTTCACAGTGCCTATAATACAGTGCCCTCTTCTGGTGTCCACATACATGGTGCACATGCATACACTCAGGCACACACATACAAATAAATATACAACTTAGCAGCAGCATGGACATAATATAGAATTACAAAAAGAATGTGGAGCTTTCTGAAAATTATAAACAGTCTGGTGGGTCTGGAATACGCAGATGAGACGTTGGACAAGAAGTTGGGTGAAGATACACTGATGCATCCCATCTTCTCTGCTAAGGAGTATGATGTTTATATAAGGCATGGGAGCTACTGGTGGCCTTAAACAGGGGAATGGCGTCACCTGTTCTAGTTTCTTTCTGTTACTCTAACCCAAAGAAACTTAGAGGAGTAAAGAACTTATTGTCTTACACTGCCAAGTCAGTCCGTCACCGAGGGAAATCAAGAAGAAACTCAAGGCAGGAACTGTGGAGGAAGGCTGCTTACCTGTCCAGATATTTCTGGTGTAGCTTTCTTATATACGCAGAACCACCTGTCTACAGATGGTGTGAACCAAAATGAGCTGATCCCTCAATTAATAAAATTCTTCACAGACATATCCACAGACCAGTCTGATAAAGACAATCGGTCCCTCGACTGAGATCTTAAAGTGGGTCTAGGCTGTGCCAAGTTGACAGCTTATGACTGATGGAAAACAGTTCTTTATATGTTTATATGACAGATCCATATTTTATAAGACAGATTCATATTTTATTCGTATGTATGCCTATATATGTGCACATGCCTGATGGAAGTATTCTTAAATGTTTGAACTGGGCATTAGATCCCATGGATTTGGAGTTACATGCAGTTGAGAGTCCCCCTGACATGGGTTCTAGGAACCAAATGCCAGCCCTCTGCAGAAGCAGCAAGCCCTCTCAACCACTGAGCCCTTTCTCCAGACCCCTTTTAATCCATATTATTTAAACATCCAACTATAAACATTGACTTTGACTTACTGGCAGGACTCAGGGCAGAGACAATTGGCCTTTTCTACATCCCATCTTTCACATATGTAGCAATTATTAAGAGTATAATTTGGATACTAAATTAATTAAGAGCCAGCATCAACCCTCCAAACATTCAAAGCCTTTTGGAAATAATAACGCTAGTTACCAAAACGGTGGTGTAGGACCAAAAGCACAATGGACCCAGCTCTGACTGTGATGGTCAGCAGTGGGAGTCCAGAGATTGGGCCAACCCCTCTGCAGCACCCCTCAGACTGGAACAGTCTTGTCCCTGGGACTTATTTCCTGCCTTGTGTTTCCAACTTCCACATGAAGCTTGCAGTGCCAATAGAATATCAAGTAGGAGTTCTGGGCTTTGAAGATGCTGCTTAGACTGTGAGCTCAAAGCTCCCTAAGGACCCTCATGGCTGGGCGCATTTATAGTCAGTACCATCGCTCCATAGTAACAGTTCCCATATGAAAGTAGTGGCTAGAACTGTTTTCCATCAGTAAGACTAGTTCTTACTTCAGATGATGTTGTGGGACAGATGGTGACTGGTAACAAGACCTCTGCCCCATCCCAATGTTCAACCTGTGCTTTGTCTGGAGACTGTGACAGGCTTGCTCCAAAGGACATTTTGATCATTAAGTTTGCTGCTGCTTCTGTCCCCCCATCCCTCCTGTTCTTCCTTTCCTCACCCCCTTTTCCTTTTAGAAACAGGGAACATAGTTCACAGTGACCTGAAACGGGTTGTGTAGCCCAGGGAGGGCCTCAAATTTGTGCTCCTTCTCCTGCAGCCTCCTGAGGACTGAGATAACAAGCTTCACCCTATCAAGTTTGCTTCTTTAGACCCTTGCCTAAGAGGCCACATAATTAATCAACTCGGATTTATCATAGGGTGGGGGGTTGGAGGATGTTTATTAAGCCCTATTTGCTGTTGATTTGGTGTTGCAATCTCATTTGTAGAAGAAACAAAGTTACAGCATTTTTAAATGAGGTCGCTGGATGGTTCAGCTGGTGGTTAATTGTCACCAAATCTATTGACCTGAGTTCGATTCCCGGCACCCACATGGACAAAAGAGAAATCCAGTTCCCTCAGTTATCTTATGACCTCCACACATGTGCTATGACACACAGGGTCCCACATGTGTGCATGCATGTGCGCGCACATGCGCACACACACACACACGCACATAATAAATGTTAAATTTCATTTTAAATAAATTGGTAATAAAATACAATGAAGTCTTTTTAAATAGTTATCAGTAGTTCTGATTTGATCAAATACTTAGAGTATGGGTCAAACATAAAAGTAGTCAAATCTCCAGAACACCTCTTGCTAGCAAGCTGATCCATTTCTTTGTCTTCTCTACTAAGCAGTGAGGTTTAATCTGAATGAGGATAGTGTGTAAAATCAGGAATGTGGGATGTAGCTCAATTGATAGAGCACTAGCCTAGCATCCACCAAGCCCTGGATTCTATTGCAGCACTGTATAAGCTGGGAGTGGTGACATACACCTATAATCCCAGCTCTTGGGAAGTCCAAGGTCTCCATCTCCATGGGGCATTTGAGGTTCTCATGGGCTGGTACCTTTGTGTCTGTCCGGCAGGTAATAAATCAAGACAGTGCAGAGGCACGTGCTCGTGGCCCCTCTCGCCGCCCTGTGAGCTCCTGAGGCATTCTCTCTCCCCTTCTTTTCTATAGAATTCCCTTCATGTTTGCCTTACACAACACTCCAGCCAAGCCACATCCTCATCCCCTCCAGAGAGCTCTAATTTTCAGTTGCCTGCTGCAACCCCTAAAGTCTGAGACCCACTCCTGTCTTCTCCCGCTTTCCAAGCCTCTCTGATGTCTTTGCCTGCTGTCCTGGGCTTTGTAGTGGAAGTCCCATCTGGAAGGAGAAGGCTCCTTGGAAGCTGTCTTCAGACATGTGTCCAAAAAAGAACAGATGTAATTTTCCCCTGTGTGAGGAGCAGTAATAAGGGAGTCGCTCCAGACCCTAAAATAATGACCTCATTACTGCCCTGCTCACTGTGCCTCCCAGACCGCTGCTGGTTGTTAAAGCATGTTTTCATTGAGATCCTGCTACGTCTTTGGATGTCTAATGCTGTGGTGCTTAGCCAGCCCACAGTGTGTGGACTAGGGCCAGGCTGTTCAGTGAAGAGGAAGCCCGCCTCTGAGCTTGAGAGGAGAGAAGGCATGTTGAAGGCATGCCTGAGGATGTCAGAGAGGAGGTGACCTCTGAGCTGACACTCTAGAAATCTGTAAAGCTCAGATATGAAGAGCGCAGGCTAAGGAGATGGCTCAGTCAATAAAGTGCTTGTCACCCAGGAATGAAGACCTCAGGTTAGATCCCCAGCACCCACATACAAAACCATGCCCCACAGTACACACAGCAGCTCTGCAGACCTAAGGCTCACCAGCCAGCCAGGCTAGCCAGTTAGTCAGCTCCAGGGTCAGTGAGAAACCCTTCCTCAACAAGTGAGGTGGAAAATGATTGAGGGGAGGACCTAAGGTAAACCTCTGTCTCCACACTCATGTACACATGGACACATGCAACTACACATGTACTCACACACATGCACGCGCATATACACACATACACACAGAGAGAAAGAAAGAGAGAGGGAATATAAAAGAGCAAGCCTAGAGGATTCATCAGTTTATCTCCAGTCAGGCAGTAGGTAGCCAGTAGGTAGTTTATTTCTGAGCTATCCAAAAGCAAAGATGTTTACTGAAGGGTTCAAAGATCATTCTGTAATTTGCTGATGCCTCCCCTGAATTATATTCTTATTCCCAGAGTTGTTAAGATCAGACCCTGGATCTATTCCCTTCTACGGCATCCTTGGTGCCTGCCTCCAAGTTGCTGTATGCCGACAAGCTCGGTTTTTCCACTGCCCTCAGTGGGCCAATTAAAGAGACAAGGAATAGTGAATGGCAGAGGATAAATCATTCATTGAAGCCACATTGGGAATAAATAAAGGGGTCCCATAACCCCCAAGTCCATTTTAAAATTTAGGTTTACATAGAAGGTAAGAAGTATGTATAACTAAGCCATCTGGGTCATGGTGTGGTTCCAACCATCATCATTGTCTGGGCTCAGTCTCTCCTGCAAGGTGATCAGACTCATTAGTTGTCAAAACTATGTGAACCTCTCTTTAGAAGACAGCTTCCCCCTCTGACTGGCACCAAGACTCAGCCTTCTCCTTTTCTCAGCATGAAATCCCTGGGGAGAGTCCAGTTTCTTGGGGAACATTGTTTTAATGGTCTGTCAGGCAGGAGCACATGCATCTTTCTTCAGAATACCCCACTCCTGTTAAGTTTGCACTCCTCAGACCCTTGAAGGTGAAAGCAAGTCTCTGACTGGCAGTGGTATACCTCTCTCCTAAAACATGCGTTTCACTTTAATGTGGTCCTGTAGAATTGTGTCAGTAGTGTTCTCATCGTAGCTACAACACAAAATCACCCCTCCTTCTGTTTGAGCTTGTGTAATGGGAGTCTGTCATTTCAGAAGCCTTCTCTAGAGAGTTCTGCGCAGGAATGCCACCTTTGAGACTTGTAGCAGATTAAAGCAGTTTGCACATTCTGTCTTACTCTGTGCTGTAAAGTCAGCCATGAGCCTAGATCATGAGCTTACCCACCTCTGTCCCGAAGGCAGAATTCTGTGTGTCTAAGATCTGTGTTCCAAAGATGGGAGGAGAAAGACCACCCACCCAAATTAGCATGGTCGAAATAATTAATCCAATCAGTTAATTAAAGCAAGCTTTTTTGTTCATATACATGAGCTACATCTCCCTAAAGTGGGGCTCAGGAGGTCATCATTGGATATGAAGAAGACAAGAGAGGTAAAATAGGCAGTTACATCATAGCGAGGTCGTCCTTACTGAAACAAAGACATGTTGCAATGTGGTCATAACAAAGTAACCATAAGCCAGGCAGTGGTGGCACACACCTTTAGTCCCAGCACTTGGGAGGCAGAGGCAGGCAGATTTCTGAGTTCGAGGCCAGCCTGGTCTACAGAGTGAGTTCCAGGATAGCCAGGGCTACATAGAGAAACCCTGTCTCAAAAAAACAAAACAAAAAATAAAAAAAAAAACAAAAAACAACAAGGTAGCCATAACAATATCTATTCATAACAAGGTAGTTATAACAACAGGTATTCATATCCATGTAGTCATAGGCAGTCATACAACCTTTTGAAAAAAAATTAGGGTTTCAAGATGGCTATAATCAACTTCTTGAAACAAAGACATGATTGCCATTCCTGGAACAGGCAGAACAGGACCATTTGTAGTTAAGGTTACAGGAGAGGCACAGCCCGATCCCCGAGAAACAGATTTAATCATAAAAGTGGACCTAGTTTGTCTTTACTATAAGATGCTTTTGAGCCTAAGATGGCATCAAGCTGTTCCCTCGACAGAGGAGAGCTTCGAGCAGCGTGTTTGACGTCTTGTCAGATTCCACGTTTGAGGAACTCTTCTTGCTTCCCATGGCCTTTTAGTTCAGACAGGGCCCATCTTCTAAGTCCCACTGGCTTCCCTTCCTTCATATCCACCAAGGTAAAAACGCAGTATCTTGGACCTTTGGGGAGGCTTATACCCCTGAGTTGGGCTAGGATAACCACAGCTGTTGTATGGATCCAGTGCTTAAGGACGGTGAAGTCCTGATGTTTAAGTCACTGCTGTTCTGTTACATTACAGCAAGTGTCGAGGCTGCTGTCTGAGGAACATGTGGGTACTTGGGTATTACCCGCAGGGCTTTGGCCCTTGGAAGACTGACCTCATCTACTCTGCCAGTGTAGCAGCAATGTAACTTACAGCCTGGTTCTCAAGCCTATTAGGCTCTCTACCAATTTATCTCTCTTCCATGCACTGACATTTCCATAATCCGACTTATTTATAGAAAGAGGATGCTGGTGTGCTGGGCATTATTGAGGAGAAGTACATTTGTTTATGAAAAACATTTTCTTCTTTGTATTACCGGATTTTTTAAATAAATGTGTCAATTTGTGTGTTTAGGTACCTGTGGCATTCTCTGCCATCCTGAACATTAGCAGCATAGAAAGCTAGTCTTGACAGTTTGGTGTTACATTTTTCTTTTCTCTTATTATTGTAAAAAAGTGTTGCTTTTGATTCTGCAAGTAAATGTATGGAGTCAGGGAAAGAAAACATTTCAAATGCATACGTTGTGTGGCTGTTTTCCAGGGTGTGGTTTCTCCTGGGGCATACTGCTTAAGCTAGCCTTAAACATGAGGGCCTCCTGAGTGCTGGGATCCTAGACATGAAACACCGTGCCCAGCCTTGTCTTCTGATTTTTTAAAGGTTATTCTTAGCGCATCAAGTGATTCTTAAGGGTGAGCAACGTCTCCTGCTACTGAAGACATTTTTAATTTCCTTCTCAGGCACAGCACACCCACGACGCCATCACAGAGGCTGCACAGCTGATGAAGGAAGCCGTAGATGACATTATGGTGACACTAAATGAAGCTGCCAGTGAGGTGGGACTGGTGGGAGGCATGGTGGACGCCATCGCAGAGGCCATGAGCAAGGTAAGCTTACACTAGCTCCTAAACCTTTCCAGTCCCGTCTCCAACTCTCTCACCAACCATCCCTACATGGACTTCTCTGGGAAACTGTCAGTCAAGGCCGAGACCAACAAGCCAGCAGATGGCCAGTCATATATCCAACATATCATTTTTTTCTTTACTATCAGTTCATCATACTGCATAGTTCTTTCCAATTGTGGTTCAAAAATAGACATTGTGAAAGTATCATTGGCTTGTTTGTAAAATAGAAATAATTATTTATACCTCATGTCTTCTTTATAAGCTGTGATAGGGAGGAGACTCCAGGAGTTAGGAAATGATTTCCAAGCATTGGCCCTTGGAATGGCTACTTTGGAATTGAGGAACTTTCTAGAATTCAGGATCCTGGACTCTACTCCTTTCTTGCTCTGTCAAAATCTCAATTGAGTGGACCCTAGGAATTTCTAATGGGACCTTCAAAAAAATCTTACATTTTGGTATCTACTTAAATGCATAAACCATTAAATAGTATGTATGAAAGGTCTTGGTGAGCTCTCATACACAACAGGCATTGAAGATAACCTAAGTCATTTTTTGGCTCGGCAACCAATTGACAATGCTTCAGTCTGAAGAGAGCCTCAACTCCATGGTTTATACTTTTCTCCAAGGATTTTGTCTTTAATGATGTCATTTTGATATTGTTGGGTTAAACAGTTGTTCCTCAGCATCTAATTGTCAGCTTAGTGTTAGACGGTTAGTATCACAGACAATAGTGTTAGTGTCTGTGTTGGGGAATGCCTGCGGTTGGATTATATATGCATCAGTAGAGTATTTTCAGATAATACGCAGCCTTAAATTGCTGGTTTAGGCATTAACTGTCTCTTTCTCCATAAAGGAATGATCCCCTGGAAGTCATTAGAGAAATGGCTCCACAACCCTCTCCCATCATTTTCCCACTAATAAGGTAGCAAGCCTGGGTTAGACTGCGTCTCCCTTCTCAAAGTCTCTATCAGTGTCCACTATGGGCTGCTTATGCTTCAAGTGAGGATGGTTTAGCAGACAGTGAGTAAATTTCCCCTCCTCAAGATCATGGGTGAGGCTCAGGAGGGTTTGTTTGACTTTCAAAACAGTAGAATACCAGAACTTCGGAAACAAACATGTCTACAGGGAATGTTAAATTAGTCAAGTCCATGGCTTCTTAATAGCAGCTAAAAGCCAAAATGATCCTCTTTTTCTTTTTCTCAATATTAATGTAAAGATAGGAAACATCCTATAAGTCCCCAGAGAGTGGAAGTCTGGCCCTGAATCTTTCTTTGCTAGCCCACCAGCCTCGCTCACGGTGACGCCTTATGCTGTGATAGCACCATCCACACAGCTGCTATGACTGGTCAAGCTGACTCTTGACAAGCTAGCCTGGTTTCTCCTTATGTTGACAGGAGCTTCTGGCAGCAGAGGATACACAGGAAGGGTTTCCCTCTTCTTCCTGTAAAATACAATCTGGGATCTCACTGCTCTCCCAAGCTCCTGCTGTGTCACTTACTTTGATCATTGAAAAGTATTCGACAAGAAGCTACTTAAGGGTGGAATGGTTTGTTATAGCTTACAGTTTGAGAGATAACAGTCCAGCCTGGAGGGAAAGGCGCAGTGGCTGGAGTGTGAGGCTGCTGGTCACATTGCATCTGCAGTGGGGGGGGGGAAGAGGTGTGAACGCTGGCCCTCACTCTCCTTGTTATTTATTCCAGAACCACCCAGCCAATGGGATGGCCCACATTCAGTTCTTCCTGGTTTCTTCCCACCTCAGTTAGCTGACTCTAGAAACTCCCACACAGACATGCTTTTGGTCTTTCTCCTAGGTGATTCAACTGTCCAGTTGACTGTCAATATCAACCATCACATTACCTACCCTGATCTAACATCCAGGGGACCACACTTCACCTGGATCAGTATTCCCTTGACCTTCCAGGGGACTGTTCAATCCCATTCTTTCACAGTGATCTTGCCCTTTTCTTAATTGCAGTTGCACTCAGAGGCAGGCAGTCAAATGATTGCTCTTAGCTCCTCCAATTCTTTCTGTTGACTTCGGTCTTCGCTAGGCATCCCTGGGCACAGATACTGGTGGACTGTAGTGTTGTTATGGAAGTCCTTGATGATGAAGACTCTGCCTCCTCTCCCACCTCATCTTCCATCACTCTCTGTATTTCCCTGAAAGTGCCAGACTCACTCTTATCATGTGCTTGAATACAATTCCCTCTTCCTGGGATTCCTTCCCTACTGTTTTTGTGAGCAGCCACCTCCTTATCTGGTGAGACTTAGTTAAATCGTTATTCGTCTGAAATACTTTCCACTCCTGTAAGATAAAACTGGGACTCCATCTTGCCTGTGTCCCCTGAATGCCTTATGTTTATCTCCATTGTGATTCTGATTGGAGAAGTTAAAGTTGAGTTTGAACCAAAGAAACCTCTGAGGGGGTCTCTATTTTTCCTAAGTTTTTAATTCTTACAAGTACAGCCTATACTTGGCCAGGCTTCTTATGACTCCCGAGTTCTTCTCTATCCACAGCTGGATGAAGGCACACCTCCAGAACCAAAGGGAACATTTGTTGACTACCAGACGACTGTGGTTAAATACTCCAAAGCCATTGCCGTCACAGCTCAGGAAATGGTAAGAAGAAAAGGAGCTTCCCCACCCACCTGTGGGTTCTCCCTCTGCCCACTGCCATCTGAGTCTTCACGCCCTGCCCACTGTGGGTTGCCTTTCTGCCCACCACCATCTGAGTCTTCAAGTCTGGGGTCTGTGTCAGAGAGACTGACCAGCCCATGATGCCTGTTCCCTATGATGCCCGTTTCTCCCAGGACCCCAGCTCCTACCTCCTCTCTGTGGTTCCTCTGGTTGCCTGTAGTATAGAAGCCCCAGCAAGAAGGAATTAAGACCTGGGCATGTACACAGGGAACAAAGGGAGGAGAGAACTTTGAAGAAAGCAGGAAATGAGAAAGAAGGTCTCATTAAAAAGGAGAAAATCCTATTCATCTCTGAAAGTACTTGAGGTGTTTTAGTAGGTAAATAGTAAAAGCATGAAGGTGTCTGGCAAAATCAAATTTATAACACTTGACCCATCAGTCCTGTAGGCAAAATTAGTGTGGTTTATTTTTTCCTAATTCCCGACAGCAGAAGTAATGTTTTGTTTTGTTGGGTTTTTTTTTCACTAAAACGTAATGCAAACAACACTGTGGCAGAAGAGTCTTCATAAATGTCTCTAGGAGCGCATGTGCGCTCTTGGCATTATAGAGTTACACAGAGGATGACAAATGTAATCTGCAGAGAGTGGATACGCAGAAAACATTCCTCTCCACTTGGAGTCCCAAATGCGAGAGGATTGCCACATAAGCCTGAGGCGGCCGCTGGAGTGGCCCAGTCACCCCTCTCACTGACTCTGTCGTGTACTTGTGTGTCCACTAGAGGTTGAGCTTGGACCACGAAGGCTTCCCTGCCTACTCTGCTCATGCATGGGAACTCTGTACCAGGCCTACTGTTTAAATGAATGTGGCCTGAGGGAGGAAGGGAATAGTCACAGTCGCTTCTGAGTGTCTTGGCAAGCTGGAGGTCACCTCAGGACCATCCTTTCAGAGGAGTACAGGAGACAAATCAAAGGCCCCTTACTGTGCAGTCTGGCAATGGGATCTTTGAGAGGCATTTGTGAGTGTCTTCATAAAGTCCCTGGAGAGTCTTCTGGGCCAGGCTTTGAGCCAGGCTGTCTCACCCCTTGGCACCTATGATTCCCAACAAGTCCACCCTTGTTGTAGATGACATCCTGAGGTGGCTAGCCTGACACTTTTGGTCAGGAGCTGTTAGGTGAAGAGTCTTTGTGTTTCTATTGACAAGGCACAAATGGTACAGCTCATGGTACAACTTCATTCTTTTGGGATGCCAGTGTATTCTTTGGAACCCACCTCAGTAGATAAGGAGTCCTTTAACGGGGCTTTTAAATGGGCGTGCTGGCACATGCTTGCAATTCCAGCCCCTAGGAAGTAGAAGGAGAATTAGGACTTCAAGGTCATCCTTAGCTATATACTGAGTTCGAGAACAGCTTGAGCTACCTGAGACCGTGTCTAAAAACTAAAAGGAATATCCCTTTAAAATCAAGGTGTTAAAAGACCACAAAGGGGGCCAGTAAGGTGGCTTAGCAGGCAAAGATACTTGTAACCAAGGTTAATAACCTGCATTCAGTCCCTGGAACCCTAACAATGGAAAGAACCAACCAACTGTAAGTTGTCCTCTAGCCTCCACACAGGCACAGACACACATACATACACACACACACACCTACAAATAAAAATAAATAAATAAATTAATAATAATAATAATTAATTATTTTAATTTTACTTTCTAAATTATTATTATTTTTTTTTTATTTTTTAAAAGAGTGAGAAAAGAGATAGGGCAGGAATGAGATTCCTAGAATAGACACAAAGACTGTCTCTTAGGTGACTTTTTTGTTCATGCCAAAAAGCAGAGGTAAAGGCTAAACACTAAGCTGAGGCATGATATTCTGAGGCGTGGGCAGACTGGATGCATGGACTGTGCAAATGGTGGAGGACCACCATGTTTCCAGAAGCATCTTGTCGTGCTTTGTTACAAAGTCCCTGATGTCCCTGATGTTGACTTCTTCACTGGGTCTCATTCATGCCTTTGTAACAACCCTATCCTCAGATCCTCTCTTGCCTAGATCCTCAGAGAAGCCTAAATCAGGATATACCACTCACAGGGTTCATTCCCTTGTGGGAATTCTTCTGGTGACCCCATATCCATTCTCCCTGAGATTGGCCCTGGGGACCCGGCTCCACGCTGCACCGCCTTGCACGCTGAGCATGTACTGCAGGGCAGTCATAGCCCTGGCCTGTTGTGTGCAATGCAGCATGGGCTTTGCTTGAATTGCCCTCCCCAGTGTCCAGCCATTATGCAAGGCCTGGCCTTCACCTTCCCCAGGGGCTAAAAGTGAATGAAACCCTTTGGCTTCCCAGGGTATTAACACGTGGTTCTGATGCTTCTCTTTGTGTATGTATTTGTGTCTTGCTTGTTTTCTTTTTCCAGATGACTAAGTCGGTTACTAACCCGGAGGAGTTGGGAGGCCTGGCTTCACAAATGACCACTGACTATGGGCACCTGGCTCTCCAGGGCCAGATGGCAGCAGCCACCGCCGAACCAGAGGAGGTCTGCCACCTTAAAGCCCCTATCTTAAGAAGCAAACACATGGTGCCCATTTCTGGGACGGGGAGAGGGGAGGACCCTGTAGCCTAGTTCTATAAGACCCCAGCCCAAGAGCCAGGAGCAGGTTTCCTTTCCCATTACTGCGTAACTGATGCCTCAGATTCACTCAGATAGCCCCAGATTGTGCCCAGAACTTGGATCCTTGCTGAGGCCCAGCTGGCCAAGAACTAGGGTGCCTCAGTGAGTAGCTCTCAGATGGAAGGGTTTGTTTACAGTGTTCTGCCAGGCCCTTAGAGCTGTCTGAGTCCCTTTTCAAAGGCCCAAACTTGGGGCTGCCACCTTCCTGCTTCCTGCTTCCTGCTCCCCCTTAGCACATCCTATCAGTCATGCCTATGTTTTCCAAAGGCTCCCCAAAATATTAGAAGATCCACATGTGGGATTTCATATCTCCTCTCTTGATAAAAGTCTGCTTGCATGACACAAAGCCTAGCCTGTAGGTTCAGGGTCCACCTGCCTTCCATAGAGGCTAATGTAGGCATGACCTCGGCAAGTCTGCACCCATAGGAGCCTTAGAATGGTAATTTGCACACTGTCAGAGAGCGGTCATCTCTGGAAGCTATGAGTGGGACCATGCAGCACAGCTGGGGACCCAGAGGGCCTGCAGGAATCTTCGTCAGTGTAAGCCCCTAGAAAGGGTGTCTAGGGCCCAAGAAACCATGTGGCTCCTTAGAGAAAGAAAGTCCAGTCTGAGATACAGAATGGTAGAGGGACTACAGGAACCCGGGAAGATACAGGTAACCACATTCTGTGAGGAGCAAGCTGTTTATTGAATGGAAACTTTGTTCAGTATTTTCTTAAACACTAGGGGATGTAGAAGTCACAGGTTTGTAACTGGTCTGCTCGTTTCTCTGAAATGACAGACCCACCCTCACTTCCCCAGTGCTGCTGGTTGGGACCTGGTGTGTCTAACAAAGGCTTTTAGAAGCAACCATAGAAACACAGATCTAAAACACATCACTTTCTAACATATGTCATAACAGTGCATGTGAGCAGGCTTATATATGTGCTGAGGTACATATATATTTCTAGCATGGAGTTCCTTTAGTTTCTAACCATGCTCCTGTCTTTAGATTCCAGAGTAGTCAGTTAGGCCTCAGCATGAATAATTGTGTTTGTAATAATTATGTCATCAAGAAAAAGACTGAATCTTTATTCCTTTTACACAGTTTCCCCCTCTTCCTCTTTCTCATCTCCATCTTATTTCTCTTTCTTATCCTCCTCCTCTTTCTTTTTAAATAGTCTTTTCGGTAAGACTAGACTATAATTCTAGACTGTAATTTATCTAGACATATAATTCATTTGATCAACATGTAATTTTGAATTTCATAAACAAGTAGAAGAAAACTCGTGCTACAGTCAGGAAGCATTTGAACAAAGGGAAGAAGTAGTTGACTTTGAGTAGGGATTAAAAACAGAGACCACGATTACCAGGGAGGTTTGGACCCCTCTCCACAGGAAGCTTTGCAGTAGGATCTAGCCTCATCTGTCTGGATTTGGAGCACTAGCCTGCCTTTTCTATATGGACAAAGCTCTCATGAGCCCCCAGCCCTGTGCCGGAGCAAGCAGAGCCTTGCTCTGTGACACAGGTTCGCTGATAGCACCAATCCAACAAAGAAAAGAATGCGTCACTAGCCATACATCACCTTGCATGCTGGTGCTGGGTTTTAGCCTCTGACATTGTCAGTAAGGCTTTGCTACTTTCAGTGGGGCATCTTGAGATGTATTTTACAGTCCAGGCACAAGAGCAGTATGACCTGAAGCCAAAAATGGCAGGGAGAATATAAGATTACAGTGGCCTGTGCAAGAAAGCTCTCTGTGAGCCGGGCGGTGGTGGCGCACGCCTTTAATCCCAGCACTTGGGAGGCAGAGGCAGGAGGATTTCTGAGTTCGAGGCCAGCCTGGTCTACAAAGTGAGTTCCAGGACAGCCAGGGCTACACAGAGAAACCCTGTCTCGAAAAACCAAAAAAAAAAAAAGTTCTCTGTGTGCATTTGTCAGACAGATGCTTGGGGGTGGGGTGGGGTGGGGAGACTGAGAAGGTTAGGAGGTTCCTGAAGCAATATAGGGTGTTGTTTTGTTTTAACATACCAAAATTGTGGGAGTTATTTGTATACCCAAGAGGACTCCACATCCCAGAATATAAAAATATTTACATGCAGAGCAATTGGGAAACCTTACCTTCAGAGTCCTGCGGTGTGCCCCATCAAGTCCGCATTCTGGTCTTTTCCACAATGTGACAATTACAGGAAAAGCTGAACCTCTGCCCTCAAACATCAAACAGGATCTTTCTCTGTTTATTTTTTCAAGGAAAACTCAAGGCTTTGTTAGTAGCACGGTGGAAAGTCTTCAGAAAAGTGAAAACCCTCCTGGCAGCTTTGCAAGTTAAGATTAGTTTCTCTCTGAACACAGAGAGACTAGGGGAATGGCTCGATCATATACAAACAGGAGGACCTGAGTTCAGATCCCCTGCACCCATGTAAAAAGCTATTCATGGCTGCACATGCCTGTAACCTTAGTCCTGGGGAGGAAGAGACAGGGACATCTTAGGCTTGCTGGTGAGCAAGTCTTGGCAAATCATTGATCTCCAGGTTCAGAGCGAGATGATGTCTCAAAGAAGAAGGTAAAGAGAATTGAGGAAGACACCTGACGTTGACCCATGGCTTCTATATGTGCATATATGGGGACATGTAACAGCACATATACATACAGAGAGGGGAGGGGCTGAAAATGGGAAGGAGGGAGAGCGGAAAGGATGAGGGGAAAGAGGGAGGAGTTGAGATCCTAGGAGCTACAGCTCCAAAATGTAAGGCCTGGGGAAAAGATTTAGCAACTGTAGCTCTGTCTCTGGGGAAAATCACGTCACCACTTTGTAAGCCAGGGAGAGCACTGGTTGTGTGCCTGGTCAGGAGCTACAGCCTGCGCTCTCGGGTGGGATGGGTGTACACGCTGGCATTTATTTGTAAAATCCCACCCCAAAACTAGCTCTTGGGAAGAGAGAAAGTGATGCCTCGCTCTGTTCTTCACACTGTTTTCCCTGATACGTTTTCTAAGTGGATCCGACAAGTTCCGATGTCACCCTGGTCTAACGCTCTTAAGGTCTCCCAGGCAAGCAACTCTGGTCTTAAAGTCTTCAAAAAGTCATTTCACTTTTGTTTTGACTTGACCAGTAAAGGGAAAGTGATTGGAGGTGGGGGGGGATGCTCTCTCCTCCCCATTGTAATCGGATCTAAACCAGGGCTCTTTTTTAATTTCCTTTAAGGCTCAAAAGCAGATGGTTTTCTCCACAATATTTTTCTTTGATCGAGAAATGAACTGAGGGTTTTTCTTGAGGTTCAAGTAATGTTTAAAACCCCAAGTTGTGTGTCTTTGAGCAGCATTCCGTTATAATAAACACTGATCGTACATTCAATCCACCCTGTGGGTCTTGCAGAGTCCGGCCAGACTTTCTGAGAAGTTTAATGTTGCTTTGGGAATGGGGCATTTCTTTGTGCTTATCAGCTGAAACATGATCATAAAAGTGTGCTCCCTTTCTAGGAAGCTCTTCCAGCCGTAAAATTTTCCAGTGAATTTGCCAGTAGACCCTGTTGATGCTGTGGTCCTCTTGTATTTAAGTGTTCCATCAGCTCACCGTAACCTGGAAAGTAATGAGCATGATAGGTGCCATGCCCAGATGCTGTGGCGGGCACTGTCCTTTGTCCTCAACAAAGTGCGTGAGACAAGGATCTTTTGTTCCCCTCATTTCACAGATAATCCAACTGAAGCTCAGAAAGGGAACAAAATTCTGTTTTTATTGAGACCACTTTAAAAAAAAACTTGAATCAGAGGGTTTGGTGTACTGGTTACATTGCTTCTTTCTCCCCTGATGTCGCCAGCAGTCCCTTGTCACTTGGGGAATCTGTGGTCATCCTTTATCACCTCTCAGATAATGCTGCCCCTTGAATACTTGGCATTAAACTTTGTAGAAGCTTTTAAGGACCAAGTTGAGTTTGAAACTAATGTCACATTCCCTGGCTTCCCCTTGATGTAGTATATAAGCCACTAACATTTCTTGTAAAATAGATTTGTGTGATAGTCTCAGTACTTGGACAGCTGAAGCACGGGGGGCATCAAGAGTTCCTGGCCATCCTGGGCCACATGGCATGGCTCTGTCTCGAAAAATGACTATTTTAATAGCATCACTGCTGCATGGGCAAACACTTTCCCCACTTGGTGGCATGAGCTTGCTGCAGCAGTCCAGACAGGAATACAGAGATAGCATGTTGCTGAAGTCTCCCTCTCCTGTTGTGCATCACACAGTCGTTAGGGAGTGATGGAGAGCCTCTGCAGGACCCAATGCACACACTAGAAAACATCCAGAGAGTAGAAGCTCACCTTTCTGCATCTCATGAGCTCTCTGCTAAATGTCCCTCTCCCTCCTAGAAACAGTCCATATCTCTATAGGAGGAAGGTGAATATTTGAAGTCCTTTCCACTCTCAACTCACTCTTCCCTAAGCTTCACTAATGAGAGAAAAGCAGGAGACAGCATCCCCTGAGCCAGATTCTCCCCAGAGTTATTTACAGTCTCTGAGACCTTTTGGTAAATATTCCTGATAGATGCTAGAAGCAGCAACCCTGGCTTCTAGCTATTGTTGATTCTTGACAGTAACGCAGGCTCATGCTTCAAGTTTTTGCTTTTCTTCTAGCTGCTTACCTGGCCTGGAAGGGAGTTCAGTTGTGTCTGTACTTATCAAACTCACAGTGAAACCTGACACAGAACAGAAGCAGAGGAAAGCATGCTTTGGGGAGGTGGATGGGGAATTTAGTACAGCTTAAAGAAGACAGCCTAGCTATAGTGGCGTTTACTCTGCTTCGCTTAGACAAACTACCTTTTCTAATCCATCAGTACAGCAACCTCAATAGAATGCATGACTGGGCTAGGGCTGTAGCTCTGCTGGTAGAGTGCTCATCTATTGTGCTGTAAGACCCTGGGTCCCATCCCTAGTCCCACAAAAACTGGATGTGGTATAGCACGTGTCTGTAGTCCCAGCATTTGAGAAGTGAAAGCAAGTAAATGAGAAGTTCAAACTTATTCTCAGTTACAGTCAGTAACCTGAACTCTGAGATCCTATCTTAATTTTTTTAATCAAGTAGATAAATAAAACAGAATACGTGTCTGCTGAGCCTTTGGAAATGTGGAAGTCAAACCTGGCTCAGGAGACAGGAACCTTGGGCTTGATGTGATTGCTGTCACCATGCAATACAGCTCAGGAATGGGGTATTCTGTTTTGTAAATATTCCAGTTTTATAAAAATCTGATCACTCTAAAATATGCTCAATTCTAATGGTATACTTTGCACTTAAGGATGTATCAAAGAGGCCTGGGCATACTGTGGGATCTGTAAATGCTTGTTGAATGAATAACACAACTGTCGCACAGAGTTCAATCTGAGGACAATCTATTCCTATCAAGTAGCTTGGGATCCAGATGAACTAGACCCTCAGAAAAGATAAACACATCAGGAAGGCATTTTGCTATCCTAGTGAGCCACGAGCTCACTTAATGAGGCTGTGGGCGTTTTTACAGTCATTTTACAGGAAGGTAAATCAGCTAAATTCCACACTTCACCAGACAGGGGTTCCAAATAGAAGTGGAATTTTCCTAGCTGGGCCCAAAGGGCACAAGAGAAATTTTCCACCTAGGGCAGGCTTCAATGGCAGGGTCCCTCATAGACCTTCCCTTTCCTGACTTTGCCTCTGTAGATTGGATTCCAGATTCGCACGCGTGTGCAGGACCTTGGCCATGGCTGTATCTTCCTGGTGCAGAAGGCGGGGGCCCTCCAGGTGTGCCCCACAGACAGCTACACCAAGAGGGAGCTGATCGAGTGTGCCCGCTCTGTCACTGAGAAGGTAAGGGGGTCCCTCTGGGTAAGATGGATATAACCATTGTGCTGAGCACTGACATTTAATGTGACCAGCTCTGGTGGGGATGAAACCAAAATTTATCCAGCTAAGACAGCTGTCTCCCTCACCACCTCGGTCCTTCTCAGTGAGGATGGTATCACAGAGCCTTCTGTGATCCACAGGACTTGAGAAATCCAGGGCAAAACAGAGGCAGCCTGGGGAAAGTCAAGGTGGCCCCTACAACATCAGGAGCCAACCAGGGGAAGGCTGATGGCACGGCCCTCCCTGTAGCAGTTGGTCTCCTCTTCTGGAGAGTTTCTAAGTGCTGTGAGCTGGGTCCAAAAAAAAGCGAAAGAGCTAGATAGAGCCATGCAGGCCGAGATCCCAGCATAGGGAAGGCTGAAGCTGGACTGCCAGGCTGGGCTATATAGTGAGACCCTGACTCCAAAGGCAAAAGCTTACACGACAAGACTAAATCTGCTTGGTGTGTCTCCTCTTCGTTACTATACCATGAAGCAGAGTGGGCTCTGTGCCTTTATACGGTAACCTGATGTACCACGGGGGAAGAGAAGCCTGCCCTGAGCTTCTGAGCCTCAGGGCTGCTGCTGTTCGGGAAGATTGTCAGGAGTGTGGCCAGCAAGATGTGAAGAGCTTATCACTTACATCACCTTTCCAAGCCTTGATTTCCTCATCCATAAAATGAGCACATGAATTTAGAATCTGTGACTCGCAGGATTACTGCCCATTGTATGCTTTCCTCAAAAATTCCTTCCTCCCAGGATGTTGGTTTCCCCAGCTAACAAGGACCCCATTGGACCCACACTTCAGGGTAGCTCTGTCCTTCTGCCCCTGTCTGCAAACTCCCGGCTTTGTTTCTGTATGGAGTCCTTCCGTAGCAGCTGTTGGAGCGGCGAGTAGAGCGGACTGGAGCATCCACGCTCTGAGTTCCTCTTCACGTCTGTGTGCATAGAGCTCCGTATTGTTCAGAAACTTGGCCGCAAGGCTGGAGGGCTGGGCAGAGGAAGCACTCAATGGGAAGCTCCATACAGAGGCTGCTCTGTCAGCCAGCCCTGGACAAGGCTGAGCCGCCATCTGGCTACCTCCCCCAGCCCACAGGACTGGCCAGCTTCTGGGCTCTACAGTAAGAATTAAATCTTTCAGCTGGAGGAAGGCACCTTTCCTCCCTTCAGCGGCCTTACCCAGTTCCCAGGAGCCCCAAGCTGCATTCAGGATCACTTTGAGTCAGCCTTGGTCTCATTGCTTCTCTCAGCGGAGCAGCCTGACTTGGAACGCATGGAGGAGGACAGAGGTGGGGAGGTGGCCAGTAGCAACCAGCCTTTTGGCTGTCTCTTGCTGCAGGTAACTGTACCTGTGTATCTTGTCATAACTACATATCTTGGGTTATAAGTAGAGCATCCTCCATCCATGAGGCCCTTATCTACCTCTGTATCAGACCCAGTGACTAGTAGATGCCCAGTCAGTAAATACCTGTTGTTTATACACCTTCCACAGTGGGTGGGGGAACTGTTCCCCCCCCACACACACACACACACATCCCTCATAACTTCCAGGCCCTTGTCACCCATCCTAAGAGTTCTTTCCTGAAACTGTTGGCTCCATTCCCAGACCAGCTCTGTGCCAGGCTTCTTTTCCTGGTGAGACCTAGTGGCATTTAAGGAAAGGTCAGACAGATGAGGGGCTGTCCTGGTTTAATTTCTTGCTGTGATAAAATACCCTGACAAAAAGCAACTTAGGGGAGAGGAGGCTCAAAAGTCAGGTTACCGTCCATTTTTGGGGGAATAACAGCCACTGGAACTTAGAACAGCTGGTCGCATCACATCCAGAGTGAAGATGGGGCGCGAATGCCTGCCTGCTTAGTGCTCAGCTAGCTTTCCCTACTCTTACACAATCCAGGGCCCAATACCAGGGACGGGTGCCTCCCACCATGGCTCGCCTCAGTTAACCCAGTTAGGGAAAAATTCAGAGCTGTAGAGTTGGCTCTGTGACAAAGACCTGGGTTTGAGTCCCAGCTCCCACATGATGGCTCACAACTATCTGTAACTCTAGTCCATGGGGTGGTGGTACAACATCCTCTTCTAGCCCCTTTGCATACAAATAAAATTAAAAAGGAAGAAATTCCTCCCAGTAGATCCTCAAGCCAACTTGATCTAGACATTCCTACGCTGAGACTCTCTTCCCAGGTGACTCTAGGTCATGACAAGTTGGCATTAAAATCAACCATCCCAGAAGAAGACACAGTTCTTTGTGGGCTTCTTTTGGAGAAAATGGTCCCTGTGTCCATCCTGCCAAACTACACCCACACGTCTCCTGAGACCTGAGGGGCACAAGAAAGAGCATCCCAAGCTGCGCCTCTCATTCATGCCGTGGTTCCTCTGCTTGCTTCATCATGCTTCAAAAAGCACATTTACCTTATAATCGCAGCACGGAGGAAGCAGGGGCAAGCAGACCCATGCGGCCTAGCAGAATCTGTGAGCTTTCGGGGAGAGATCCTATCCCATCCTGTGCACCCCACCCTACCACCCCCTGCGTGTGTGGACGGGAGAGCAGTTTGATGAGCAGCTGAAGAATAAACCCAGTGGTTGATCTCTGCCCCTCTGCTAAACACACACACACAGAGAGAGAGAGAGAGAGAGAGAGAGAACACGCATGTTTACAAAGCATTTACATGGGTTAGCCATGATCAAGAATAGTGGGTGTATACAGGCAGAGATTACAGAGCCTTTAGCTGTTATGTGACTCACTGTTTTTAATCTATAGGACAGTGGGCTCTCCTGAGGACAGGAATAGTGTGCTTAGAATCCTTAGACAGAGATGCCTCTCTGCAGAGAGAAGAGAACCATCCTAGAGGGGACCTGGAGCTGTATCTCACAGGATGAGTACATCAGTGCTAGAGGAAGAGAGCAGAGCGAAGCCCTGACCTGGAATAGGAAGGCAGATGGACATGTGGGGGCCTAAGTAACTGGCAGACGTGGCGAATGTTGGACCGATGGACATGCAGTTTGATTGAGAGTGTGGGGCTCTGGCTATAGAAATCGTCTCTGGGAACAGGAAGGGCTGACGGTAGAAGCTGACATCCAGGGCTTCTGATATGGAATGTGCTGGGTTGAAGCCCTTAACTGACTTGCTGGACCCTCAGGACTGCATTGCTACCTAGAAGTGGGTGATGACATGCTGAGGCCCCAGTGGGATCCACTCTGGAAAGTGACCTGTCCTGCATGGCCAGGTGAACAATGTGTATTCGCAGAAGTTGTTCCTTCCAGAACTAACTAAAAGGGTGGGCACTGCCACCCGCATCTCAGGGGCCTAAACTTGGTCCCTCAGCACTGTGTCAGAAACATCACAGAGACTTGGTGAACACTGCCGTCCAGGGGCCAGTCATAGCCTTCAAACACCGTCCTGGGCACTTTGCACAAGTTCAATGTTAATTAACTGTTTGACACTCAAAGAAACTGAGGCTCGGTGCAGTGAAGTGGGCTGCCTACAGTCAGGCGGCCTGTGAATGCCAAAGGGATTCAGACCCAGGTTCTTTGCTCTAACCTAACGCTGTTAACCTCTGAGCTGCATCAACTCTTAAGAGAGAATTCTGTATTTTCAGTGGTGGTACCCTTTTCTGTCTTATTTTGTCCATCCCCTGGCTCCCCCTTACATCACCTTTTCAACCTTACAGGTGTCCTTGGTGCTGTCCGCTCTCCAGGCTGGGAACAAGGGGACCCAGGCATGCATCACGGCTGCAACTGCAGTTTCTGGGATCATTGCTGATCTGGATACCACCATTATGTTTGCAACAGCTGGGACACTGAATGCAGAAAACGGCGAGACCTTTGCCGATCACAGGTACTGGGGGAGACTCAACCCTGCATATCTAAAATGGGTGATCACATTTGGTCACCCTGCCCAGGACTCAGAAATGTGGGTATCCACTTTGGGATCAGCAAGATTCTCTGTGGGGAATGTGAACCACAGGACCAGAGTAAACTCCTTCTCCAACAAAGGCTAGCTTCCAGGGACTTGTCCCTCTGACTGCCCACAGACCCGGCAGGGGCAGCCATATTTAGCAGTCACTTCCCAAAGCCTGTACCTCCCTGGAGCCTTCATTACACATACTGGTGCTGGCAGCTCTGTATATTATGATGACCCCTAAACCTTCGTCACGTGTCCAGGCCCTTTCATGTCTCTCCAACCCAAGGGCTGTGATAGAGTGAAGATTCTCTGTGTTCTGCTGTCGGTTCTGGAGCCTGTCCCCACAAGCTCTGATTCCCAGACAAGATGTACAAGCCATGCACCCTTGCAACCCAATTCGGCTGGGAAATATCTGAAGAGATTGTAGGCCCTAGGAAGGTGCTGAGCTCCTACCCTCTAGGTTGAGCATTCCTGTGGAGCTCTGTTCCCACTCCCCTGGCTCTTCCCACTGTTTGAGCTTCCCACCTCACAAGCATGGAGCACTCCCCTCCCCTCGAGAGGGGGGTGGATCACTCGGGCCTCTCTTCCCAAAGCCCCCTCGAAGGAATTTCCTTCCTTCCCAACTGCAAGTGAGTAGGTTTTGTTCTGTTTCTCCGGCCTCCCTGCTCTCTTAGGGAGAACATTCTGAAGACAGCCAAGGCCTTGGTGGAAGACACAAAGCTGCTCGTGTCGGGGGCCGCATCCACTCCAGACAAGCTGGCCCAGGCAGCTCAGTCCTCAGCAGCCACCATCACCCAGCTTGCCGAGGTAGTCAAGCTGGGGGCCGCCAGCCTGGGCTCCAATGACCCCGAGACCCAGGTATGAATGGGGCCTGGGGACCGCCATTTCCCATAGACACTGCTTCAGGCTTCAGAACGGGGTAAAGGCAA
The DNA here is from genome assembly GCA_036184795.1 of Tokudaia tokunoshimensis. Taxonomy (NCBI): domain Eukaryota; kingdom Metazoa; phylum Chordata; class Mammalia; order Rodentia; family Muridae; genus Tokudaia; species Tokudaia tokunoshimensis. Next base: position 68,566,154 of record BTHU01000008.1, on the reverse strand, counting down.
ATATCCTTGGAAGTAAACAGTATGCACGTGCACGTGTGCGTGCGCAAGTGCTAGTGTGTGTGTGTGTGTGTGTGTGTGTGTGTGTGTGTGTGTGTGTGTATGTGTTGGTTAAGGAAGCTGATAAGAAGCAATTGAAATTGACATGGACTGTGGTGACAAGCCCAGGGAATTGCAAGGAGCCTAGTCAGCCAGGCCTAGTGAACAATTGGCTACAGAAGATGTTGGTGGGATAAAGGAGATGGAAGAGTGGAAAGTGTCCCATGTTCAGGCAGGAACAGTGTACAGTTTCATGAAGCAAGAGAACGAAATGTTAGAGGGATAAGGAAGGGTCGGAGGGCTCTTTAGGAGAGAGGAACTGGAAGGGTGGCCAGACTCTGTTCTGTGACTTCTGTTTGGGAGGTGGCAGTTTTGCTGAAATCACCCACCTGAGCCTTAGTGCCCTCCAGATGACAGTCTCTACAGTTTTCCGTGCTGAAAACAGCATGCCGTATATGGCAGCACCTGGCACAAGCCAGATGTGCAGCAGTCGATGCTCCAGTGGTCTTGAGCCCCGTCTCCTGGAGCCCACAGTAGAACATCTTACACTCCCCTGTGCTCGTATTCTCAGTAACAGAACAGTACACGCCCTCATTGCCAACGCCTACACTGATCTGCAATCTAGTCTACTGGGCTTGGCCAAGCCAGACAGCACTTGCCCTTCAAGGTCCGTGAGGACCCAGGGGGCACAATGACTGTACTCATTAACTCGGGGCTACCAGCCTTGTTCCCTGCTACCCTCCCCTTACCACTGTCCTCTGAGACAGTGGAGCCCTGTGAGGAGCCTTTCTTGGGTTTTTTATCCCTGCTTAGTTTCCTCTGACAGCACTGGAATTCCGAGGCGCTGTTTGCACAGTGCTTCTGCAGGAACCTGAGGTGGTGTCCCACCCTGCTGGGAAGGAAGGAAGGGAGGGAGGGAGGGAGGGAGGGAGGAAGGAAGGAAGGAAAGAAAGGCTGGAATCCCTGTTGCTGAAGTTGAAAGGCAAACTCTGAACTCTTTTCGCTCAGCTGATTGTGAGGAGAAAGAGCATGGATCTTTCCACACAGAGAAATGTGTTGAATTGCTATGGATTTTTTTTTCTTTTGAGAACATTTTATTTTAAAAGTTGTATTAGGCACAAAAAAGTAAAGACTCTGAAAGTGAGTTCTTAAAACCATCTCGAATCTTCAGTGACTCCTGGCGTTTCCTTCTGCCTCCCCCTTCTGTGTGGCCTCATCCCCCAACCTTTACTAGTACTCATTGGGGTGAAAACACTTAGCATGTTCTTTGCCTCCACATACCTGTAACTGCGACTTATAATGAGAACTCACTTTTTAAAAAATTGGAGCCAGTGAGATACCTCAGCTGGTCAAATGCCTGCTTTATACGCCTGACAGTCTGAGTTCCACTCCCACAACCCCCAGAGATATGAGAGAAGAAACTAGCTCCACAGTGTGGTTAGGGTTAGGGTGACTGCCACAGCGGGTTAGGATTAGGGTTAGGGTAACTGCCGTACCTGCATGGTAGCAGACACACTAATAATAATAAATTAAAATGTTTAATAAAGAAGGATTTTTTTTAAAAAAAATCTGCTCAGAAAGCAATGTCCCCTCTACATGTCAGTCACCTGCTAAGTAACCAGAATGGGACAGGGCTTCCTGGGTGCTAATGGGAGCAGGCGGCAGCCCTGGCTTGCGATGCCTCTCTCTCCTGCTGCACCTCTCCCCTGTTGCAGGCTCTGGAGAGAGGCAGACCTTCACAAGGCCCAGCCTGTGGATGCAGGAGGCTACCTGTGGTCCCTCTGCCCTGTGTGTGAGGTGACACAACAGAGGGTGTGGAAGATGGCAGACAGCTGCACAGCCACGGTTTTTTCTCTGTCAATGCTGTCTAGAGCTCTGGAGACTCCAAAAGGCTTTCATGTCCGTTATCCCGGTTGGTCCTCACAGCGATTGCATGAGCTGGGAGAGACTGGCACTGCTAATTCTGCTTGTAGATGAGCCAACCCAAGAGCACGGTGGCGAAGACTGGGGTACTTAGCTTCACACTGACCAGAGTCCATTCCAAACCCAGCACTCCTGGCTCTAGTGCAGTGACCCAGTTCATACCAGTTCTCCCTTTGACTGGCACTTTAGATTCCAACCCCAGCAATAGAGATAGTGTCCTATCAGGGATGGAACAGTCACCTGTGTCTTCATCTGCTCCTCAAGATTCACAGAGTGCCAGCTATGTGCCAGACCATGCTCTGAGGATGAAACGAAATAGGCCCTGTTCTAGCCTCATCAGGTCATGGGAGGACTCAGATTGTGGATAAGCGAATAAATTAAATGGTGCCATGGGCTAATACTGTAGGTGCTGTAGGATAAAAACAGGGCCATTGGACAGTGGTCTGGTGTTCAGGAGTTAGGCCCTTTACTAGAGTGGTCAGGATAGATCTTTTGGGACATACATTCAAGCTGAACCCAGAGAATGGAAAGAACCAGGTACCAGGTGGAGGAGAGCAGAAGTGAAAACCTTCAGCAGAGATGAGGTGAGACTTCCTAGTAGGAAGAAAGACCCATGTGTCCGAACCCGTGGTGGGGCAGAGAATCGCAGGAACCAAAGTTAGACAGGCAGGCAGAGTGCCGTCGAGGCCTTACTGCCTGGTAGGAGTCTGACATTCTGTGCTTCGGGGTGAGTAATGGTGCCTACTGTATCTGCTCTAGCAGCCTTCATCCAGTCAGAGGCAGCTTGTCGGCAGAACTGGCTGTGAGGAGGCTGTGCATTCAGATCCCAGCCTCAGCATGAGTCTCAGCAGCAGGAGTGGGACCAGTTTCTCTCTTAGATTCATCATCATTAGCAGCAGCAGCAGGATCAGCCTTCCTGAGCACGGTCTCCAAGGGTGGCTTCCTGGGTGGCGTTGTCATGGTGAAGGATGGGAAGACTCCTCCTTCCCGCATCCTTGCACCCTGGCTGCCGTCAGCAGTGAAGGTCATCCCCCACTCACCAGACTCCTGCTCTTCCAGGTGGTTCTGATAAATGCCATCAAAGATGTGGCCAAGGCCCTTTCCGATCTCATTGGTGCTACCAAGGGAGCGGCCAGCAAGCCGGCTGATGATCCCTCCATGTACCAGCTCAAAGGAGCTGCCAAGGTAGAGTGGGTCTCCCACCGGGGCTGAGGATGGAGGAACTCATAAGCCAGGCTATTGGGAAGATGAACATCGGAGCTTCTTCCCTGTGTGAGGGAAGGAGATATCTTTTATGCCATTTGGTCTGGAACTGGAAGGGTCAGAAACTGCACCTCCAACAGCGTACTCTCTGCTTATCTCTCCCATGCAGGTGATGGTGACCAATGTCACCTCCCTTCTTAAGACTGTGAAGGCAGTGGAAGATGAGGCCACCCGGGGCACAAGGGCTCTTGAGGCCACCATCGAGTACATAAAACAGGAGCTCACAGTGAGTATCCAGCAGCTGCCGTGCTCAGCTAGCTGACCCTGCCCAACATGTGACTGCCATACATACAGACTTCTTTCTGTAACTTAAAGAGCTTTTACCTAGAACTCCTGGACTGGGAAGGCTTACTCATCTGCCTTCTGGTGGCATTTGTAGTTGGTTACCTATATGTCACTGAGTGTGGCTAGGATCTATTGGGACTGTGAATCAAGATTTCATATAGTCCAGGATGGCCTCAAACATTTTTGTAGCTGAGGATAACCTTGAACTTCTGATCCCCCTGTCCTTATCTTTTATATGCTGGGATAACAGGTATCCGCTACCATGCCTGGTTTTATTAAGGTGCTGAGAACTAAATCCAGGGCTCCATGTGTGCTAGGCAAACACACTATTGATCTGTATCCCTAGCCATGATGAGCCCTACATCCCTAGTACTGGTATATATGTATCACTTAGGACAGTCCAGGCTTCATTCCACCAAAATGAGTGCGTGACTATGAAGTACTACAGATTTTTGGCCAAGAGGAAAGTCAGTATGCACAAGCCTTGTGTTTGGGTAATGGAGACCATATGCATTCCTTCTTGTCATGTTGCTCTTGCCCACATGTGGAGTGGCAGTTTGAGGTTCACTGTTGAGGAAAGGCCTAGATGCTTTTTAAGTGAGACACTCTTCAGCATCTGGCTCCTTTCTGTCTGAGGCATCTCTCCTTAGAGGCACTAGCTCTGTGCATTCTTGCCTCGTTCTAACCTTGTAGAGTTACAGGCTCCTGGAACTGCTACAGTAGAGATGTTCTCTGTTTCCTCTGTGCTTGGCACAGTTGTACACCCACTCCTCCTAATCCCCGCAAGTGGATTTTTCCCAGCACTTCTTTGTAGTAGGTATGCCAACAGGTATACTTTGTAGGGGATATGCAAGCATGCAGACAGTCTGCCTCTGCAGGGTCACCTGTGAAGGCAACATGAGAGGCATCACTAGAAATGAGTAACTCCACCAGGCTTAGGGTGAATCTTGGCTTCTTTTACCTTCCCTTGATTTGGGCCAGCTTAGGGGATACAGTTAGTTCACAGTTTTAAAGAAGAAACTAAAGAACACATAAGGAACTCAAAAGCAGATGATGCCTTAAGGTATACTGTATGGTTGCCATGGGATGAGTGTATCCTGTCTGGGGATACAGGTTCAGACAGCTATAGATCCCCCATGGTGGCAATGGAAGGGAAGGTTTGGACTATCCTGGGAAATTATAGATTTGATTGGTGATTGTGAGTATATCACAGTGGCTCAGAAATCATCTACATTGTGAAGCTGGAAGGATGAGGAGTTAGCTCAGCAGTTAAAACACTTGAATACAAGCTGAGGACAAGAGTTCAGATCCCCAGAAACCCACACAAATACCAGCACAGCAGCTCACCTGCAGTTCTAGCCTTGAAAGGTAGATATAGGGCATCTCCAGAGCAAGCAAAGTAGCAAAACTAACCATATCAGTGAGCTCTGGGCTTGACTGAGAGACCTGCCTCAGTGAATAAAGAGGAAGAGTGGATGATTCCTGACACCAACCTCAGGCATTCGTATGCAAATGTCTGCACACACACAGGCAAAAAACATGCTACACACAAACATGCATACTGCCCACACACATATGTGAAAAATGGAAAATAAAATAAAGTTAGTGAATTCGCCCAGAGTGTTTCCACAAGGCCTATGTGGAGAGCACAGTAGTTTGGGGAACTCTGTGTCACATTATCCCACTGTAGTTCTCAGGTCTGCACAAGGGACTTACAATCCTGAGGTACTTAATTGCCACTGCCCTCTTGAAGGAGCAGTGATGTTTGACTGGTTGTCATAGGGCAAGAATACTGTGAGGGTTCCCCTTCTTACTCAGGAGAGTCTCCCATGCCAATAACTTGATTATTTAGGTCTGAAAACAGGCCAGCCCCTCCTGTGTAGGGATAGATACACATGCAGCATACAGTCACAGGGCTAGTCCTCCATATTAAAGAGAAAAGATCACCAGGTAGGTGTGAAGCAAAAGCAGCTTCTCGTGACTAACATGAAGTCACTGAGGCTTCTATACATGTGTGTGTGTGTGTGTGTGTGTGTGTGTGTGTGTGTGTGTGTGTGTGTGTGTGTGTGTTTCAATCAGGGTTACCGACATACACACCTCTGCATAACCCTGTGGCTGTATTTTTAAGACAAGCTAAGAATTATAGGACCACATGCTTCCCCTCTCTCACACCTATGTAAAGTGAACAGGAAGTCAATCAAAGTGATGTCTTCAAGTTAACCCTGCCCTAGAGCCCGCATCAGGACTGAAGAATGCAGCATATAAATATTGGGTGGTGGTATTTGCACATAGATAAGTTAGCACTTTAGAAACCTCTTTCCTAGCCAGGCATTGGTGGTGGGCACCTTTAATCCCAGCCCTTGGGGAGGCAGAGGCAGGCAGATCTCTGAGTTCAAGGCCAGCCTAGTCTACAGAGTGAGTTCTAGGACAGGCAGGGCTACACAGAGAAACCCTGTCTTAACAAAACAGCCTCCTCCTTGCCATATTGTTTCCATGGAAGTCAAATGTCAGTGTAAGAGGCTTATCCATATTAGCATCTTGAAAGGAAGACCCACTTTACTGCTCTCAAATTAGATAGCTGATTTCCTGCTGTGTGACAGTCTCCAGCTTGCTAGCTTCTTTCCCAGACACTAATGACCATGACTGCCCGGTTGTAAAGAGAGTAAGTTATTTTTGTCCCTTTTTGACTTTCACTTCTTCTGTCTCTGACTTCAAGGTGTTCCAGTCAAAAGACATACCCGAGAAGACGTCATCACCTGAGGAATCAATAAGAATGACGAAAGGTATCACCATGGCAACAGCCAAAGCCGTGGCAGCTGGGAACTCATGTAGACAAGAGGATGTAATTGCAACCGCCAATCTGAGCAGGAAGGCTGTCTCAGATATGTTGATAGCTTGCAAGGTAAAGACCTGGGCATTGCTGTGGATACATGGATAGAGAGCTCTCTGTTGAAAATGACTCGTTCAGTGTCCTGGAGAAGGAGGTAAACTGGAATATGAGCAGGGAGCAGCCTCACACCTTAGACTTTACTGTAGACAAAGATGCAGAAATCCCAGTTTACTGCAGCCTGGGGAAAGGTCACTCTCAAAACAAGGAAGGGGGAGGTTTGCTTTAACTCATGGTCCAAAGGTACAGTTATGGAAGCAGGAGCATAAGGCAGCTTGTCACACCATGTCCACAGTCAGAGGCAGAGAGATAAGTTCTGGTGCTGGGCTCATGTTCTCTTTTACTCGGTCCAGCACCCCAGCCCATAGAATGATGCCACGCTCATTTAGAGTGAGTCTTGTCACCTCAGAAAAGTCTCTAGAATCTCCCTCACAGGAGTGCCCAGAGAGTCTCCCAGGCAATTCTAAATCTTGGCAATCAAGATTACCCATTGCAGATGTTTTGGTGCCTACACAGGCAGATTTGGAAGGGCTGTGATGCAGGTTCTCTAGTTTGGTTCTAAATGAGAAGATCAAGAGTGGTAACTCCTGTCTGTCAGGTGATCAAACAAGGGCCCAGGCAGACTCAGGGCCAAGGTTAGAACTAAAACCAGAACTCAGAGAACCAGAGCTCAGCCATCATTCTGACTGTGTGGCCAGCTTGCCCGTGGCCTCCCAAGCATGGTGGTCAAGGTTGCTGTGGTTGGTGGCCAATTTGACAGACACTTGTGTCCGTGCATGAATTACTTTTTCTCATTGCTATAACATTCCTTTCTCCCCGCACACCCAAGCAACTAAAGAGAAGAGATGTTTGTTTTGGTTCCCGGTTTTAGGGGTAGCAGCTGACCCTGGCTGGGCAGCTATCCATGACAAAGGGGGCTGTGACGCAACTCGTCATCTCTTGAAGGATCAGAAGGGAAGCAGATTCAAGGACCAGATCCTAGTGACATAAATCTACCACCTAGCCCTGTGTCCCAGGGGATCCAGAACCTCCCCCAGACAGCACCCCAGCAGTCGGGGAACAAGTGTGGAAGCCTGTTGGTGGCGCTCCCTATTCGAACCGTAACCATCCTCTGTCGTCAGAAGCATGGTTAAAGCAGAAATGGAACGCGGCTCTGGTTCCATTGTCTCGTAGAGGGGTTCCCCTGTTTACAGGCAGGAGGTTGGGTAGCAAAGTGAGGCTGCTGTGTGCTTAGCCTTGGCTCATCCTGGATCTTGGCCTTGCAGAGTTATGATAGAGTTCTGACACACTTGTTTCACGCATTGAGCCCTACTTGATAGCAAGTGTCACTGCTGATGCCTAAGACACTTACAAGGATGGTATTTATTTAGCAAATAGCTGTAGCCAGTGCTGGCATGGTAACTCACACCTCATCTATTATCCTAAGGCATGGAGGAGGAGTCAGGATTGCCGTGAGTTAGAAGCCAGCCAAGGCTACATAGCAAGATCCTATCTGGCCTCCGTGGACACTACATATATGTGGTGCACAGACATACACGCATACAAAACACCCATGCCCATTTTAAAAGGGTAACAATAAGATAATGGTGGTACTTGATAGTTCCTTTGGGGGCAGCTCATCCCCTTCCAGAAATGGGGCTTCATGCAATAAGGCAAATGCAGAAAACTAGGCTCATTCAGAAAATGTCTCTCAGCTAGGGAGCAAGTTCAGGAAGTACAGTACTTACCTTGTAAGCATAAAAGCCTGAGTTTCATCCCCAGAACCCACATAAGCATTTTCTACAGCCTCAGTAGCAAGTGTAAACTGACGTGATTTATAAATCTGATCATATTAGAGTTATCCGTTGTTAAAGAGAAGCCCCTCACTCTTGATTCTTGTGGTGATTATGAAGTCTGTTTTGCTAAGGACATATAAATGCTTCAGTGTTTGTGAGGTTGAGTAGAGGGAGCCCTGGTGCCAGCCAATGGCCGGTTAGTTGCCTTAGCGCCTCAGGAGGCTGCCCACGTGCGCATGTGCAGAATATCAGGGCGTTCTGGAAATGGCAGGGATCACAAAACCAGCAACGTCAGTGACACTACAAGGTTTTCTTGAACAGTTGAGATGTTTTAGTGGATATTCAACCCCATTGTGGATGGTAAGGAAAGGGGCTCTACCAACAGAGATAGCCAATGTGGGTTGTTCTGTAACATGATACAGTGATGTATATGTGACTCCGGACTGTACGAGGAAGTGATTTCTGAGTTAAGGTGGTTTTATGAATGTTTAAAATACCTAGAGCATTAAAGTAATTTAAGATTTTAAAGCCAGGCAGCTGCATGTATTCCCAGCACTGAGAAGGCAGAGACAAGTGAATCCTTGGAACTTCTTAGCTAAAGTGGGCCTAGGCATGGTGGCTCACATCTTTAATCGCACCACTCAGGAGACAGAGGCAGGTAGATACTGGATGGCATTTGAAGAATGACACCCAAGGTTGTCTTTTGACCTTCGTGTACACACAATTTTTTTATTAATTGATTTTTATATGTATGAATGTGTAATGGCTGAGCCATCTCTCAGCCCCAACACAAAGAATTTTCGAAGTCACACCAAAGATCCTAGTTGCCCTCTTGGAGCATGACTCCTGGGGCTGAGTGGGGAGCCAGGGCACATGTAGAGGTGAGGCATATCCCTTACTGCCTGATCTTAAGAGAATGGCGGGATTCAGCAGTCCCCAGGTGACTCCCCTCTGTGTATGTCTGTGTGTCCTGCTTTCATGTGCCTGCAGTTTGCTTAGATTTAATTCTGTACTTCTTGTTAGAGTTCATGTAGGTAGTTATTCCTGTGTTGCTTTGGTCATTCTGACTAATTTGTTCATGACCACAGATATTCTGTTAGTTGGTACTTCCCTTCCTCTATTATCTGATAGGTAGGTTGTCTACAGTGTTTATTGTAGTGAGTTTTACCATTTTGTTTTGTTTTTGAGATAGGGTCTCCTATATCCCAGACTGGTCACTATGCAGATAAAAATGACCTTGAAACTTCTGATCTTCCTGCCTCTACACCCTGACTGAGCTCTAGGCTTACAGGGAAATACCACCAGGCCTGGTTTATAGGGTGCTTGCTATCAAACCCCTGGGCCTCATGCAAGCTTGGCCTGCATTCTACCAACTCCCCTACACCTTTACTATAAGAAATATCCTTGTGCTTGTATGATTTATCTGTGCTTTGGATTGTTTGCTTAGGAAGAATTTCAGAAGTGGAATTAGGGAGTCAAATTGTATAACCTTTTCATTATTGCCAGATTGTCCTCCCCAAGGTTCTGCCAAGTTACAGAACCACCCCAGTTAGCAAGAGTGTCCTTCCCCCCAACCCTTCTTGGTAACTTGGTAACCTGCTCTGGTGAGGCCACTGGATAGCACCATGGCCTATTTCACCCACCGTGGTGCCTGACTCTGTGACTCACATTTGGAGGCTCAGAGACATGGAGATAAGGAAATGGGAATTTTAAGAGCCCAGCTCTGGACACCCCCTCACCGATATCCCCCACTCCCTAACTTCTGCCTCTGAGGTTTGTTCTCAGGATAGTCTAACCTGACCCCTCAATGACAGCTGCTGGCCATGTCCTCCAATGCAAGGGAGGGTACACAGGTGTTGCCACCCACACTTCCCATTCATCCCTAGGAGAGGGGCTGGACTGTAAAATCAGGCTGGGCAGCTCCCCTTGATACTTTCTCTTAATATATGGCTTGGGATTTTGTGTGCCTGTTGCCTGTTGAAGTCAGGAGAGGGTGCCAAATCCCCTGGGAGTTAGACAGTTGTGGGCTGCCGTGTGAGTACTAGGAATTGAACCCCAGTCCTCTGTAAGAGCAACCAGTGTTCTTAACTGCTGAGCCATCACTCATGTCTCCAACACAGTACTTTTTTTTTTTTAAAGCAGAAAGTTTTTGAAGTCACACCAAAGAACCAAGTTGTAATACCTGAGCATGACTTCTGGGGTTGAATGGGGAGTCAAGGGCAAATATTTTGAAACAGAAACTCACTCAGTTGCCCAGGCAGGCCATAAACTTGAGGTACTCAGCTTCCCCGAGTGGCTGAAATTACAGGCCCGCCACATCGAGACTGGCTCTGTCAGGCTTTATGCTTGCACCATGACTAATGATTTATTGGAAGTGTTGCTTTAGGCATTCCTGTAAGCTTCCCAAGTTCTTTCCAGTGTGAAAACTGTAGAAAAATCTCTTTAGAGATATGGTTTCCTTTTGTAGCAAATAAAAGATGGTGTCCCACACTTACACTTCTCCTTGTTTATCAGCTCAGCATGTATTGTCGCTGAGAGTCAGAACGTCATCTCAAACAATTTGTCATGGATGACTAGAGGTACAGGGAAAAGGCCTGAGACACTGTTACCCAGAGCTCTGGCTTGCTTATCTCCACATGGGTATGATGCGAGATGAGTTATTACCGGGCCTGGGGGAGCCGCTAGCTAAAGCTTCCCAGGAACCTAAGGGCTCTGGTCACAGAGACTGCCCTGCGACTGCGACTTGGGAGGTTGAATGGGAACGTGGGCTTCATTAGCCTGGGGACATAGAGATGCTGTGACAGAGCCTCTGCTGCTGCTGACAGGATGCCAAGCAGAGCCACTCTGTACCCTGCTGTGGGAAGCCTTAACTGTGACTCTTCCTGGATGTTTGAGTACATGGAGAAGGAAGGCAAGAAGGGGCAGGAGGTACCAGCTTCCAGATGTCCCTGTCATTGTCCCCAGGGCGCCAGCCTGCAGACTGTCAAAGAACCTGCTGCAGAGGCGTGAGGACTGGAGGGAGAGACTCAGCTCCCACCCAGAGGGTGGAGGTGAAGGCCTTCACAGAGCTCACAGAGGTAGTCTACCTCAGAGACCAGAGTACCCAGCACTGCTGAGCTGGGAACTTACAAGTGGGTCTGCTTGATTTAATATGTCAACATTTTCTTCTTCTTCCTCCTCCTCCTCTTCCTTCCCAATCTGTCTCCAGCAAGCATCTTTCTATCCTGATGTCAGTGAAGAGGTACGAACCAGAGCCTTGCGGTATGGCACAGAATGCACCTTGGGCTACCTGGACCTACTAGAACACGTCTTGGTGGTAAGGAGAGGTGTGGTTAGGGTGGGGTAGAGCTGTGTATCTTTGTCCCTTCCTGGTTGATATAGGGGAAGACCTCCTTTCCACGGGGACACCCCTCTTAGAGCATTCTGCCAGCATTTCTCAGGAGACTAGGACTCTATGCTGAGCAGACAGGTCTGATCCAGCACACTGGGCAGAAAGTGCAGCCTTCAGGAAGACGCAGTGAGAGTTCAAAGGATCTGATTTCCCTCTGGCACCAAAGAGGCAGAAAGAACATGCCAGGGGTTGGATGAGGGGATAAATTGAGGAGGAAGTGGCAGGGGGTGGGGTAAGTTGAAGGTCAAACTTAAAAGGTATTGAAAGGTCTCTCAAGCTGGGAGATAAAGCTCAGTTGAATTACTTACCGTGCAAACACAAGGGACCTGGATTTGATCTCTAGCACCCATGTATAAAAACGGAATGAGGCAACACATGCCTGTATAATCTCAGCACTGGGGGTAGAGGTGTAGTAAAGATAAGGGATCCCAGAGATTAGCCAAGCCAGCAAGTTCCAGATTGAGAGACCCTGTCTCAACAAACATGGCAGAAAGCAGCTGAGGAAGATGTCTGATGCTGACCTCTAGCCTTACAAACACATGTATGTAAACCCACATACAAACTCATAGACATTCATACACGCACACACATATGCATGCGTGTGTACCTATACACACAGACACACACACCATATTGGGAGCTTTTATTACAGAAACCCAAGTGCATTCTAAAAATATACAGAACACCAGCCTCCATGACTGCCTAAAGAGAATCATTGCTAGTGGCCTGTAGCCTCTGGCGACTTCCCGTCATCCTTGAGTGAATGGCTCTCTTCAAGAGAGCCCAGCCTACCGTGCCCACTGTGGAGCTAGGCAAAGACAGGAAATTCTGGGCAGCAGATGTCATAGTTATGGTTGGTACATAAGCCTTAGGTTTGTGTAGACCATGTTTTCTAGCCATCTTTAGAACCTTGTATGGGCTGGAGCAGAGCCCAGGAGAGTTTGTTCAAGAGCCATGGAAAATACCATTAAAGAAATGTGTGTGTGTGTGTGTGTGTGTGTGTGTATAACTTGTCACCTCCCATCTTTGTTCCACCCTTCCCAAACCTAGAAATAAAAATGAGTCCCAGAGCATCTTAGGTGCACAATTGTCACTAGAAGACAACTGCCAAGCATTGGGTTTATTCTTCTTTCTACTGCATGAACTGGGACACCAAATGAATGACCAGAAACCCACAAAAATCTTTTCCTTGTTAAGGTCATCCCACAGTTCAGCAACAGACTAGGAACAGGTCCTCACTCCTGTTATCCCTGGCTCTGTTCTGGTTCTAGTGGGCACTGCTTTCTTCTTAAATTATCTTTTTGTGTTAACTATTTCAGGTTTTTAAAGACTCATGTTCATCCAGAGAACTGCAGTCATTGCTAAAGTATTGTTTGTTGGTACTGATTGGTGGTGGCATATGACTTTAATCCCAGCACTTAGGAGGCAGAGGCAGGTGGATCTCTGTGAGTTTGAGGCCAACTTGGTCTGCAGATACCTTTGCCTGAGGGGAAGTTAGGGGTCCAGAGTCTCTGAGAACATTAGAGAAGGTCCAGGAAACATCTCCAGGCTACACATCCAGGCACCCTACTTAAGGGCTGTCTAGGCGCTTCGTCCAGTTCCAAGGATCATCAGCAGGGGGAAGATCAGCATCATAGGGGTGATGCCATGTGTCAAGGAGGAAGCCTCATCAGGCAGGTGCTGGTGTGGGCTGGAGGCTAGGATGAGGAGGGAGAGTCACTGCTGTTAGGACCCGAGGAAGAATGGGCTGCATGAGCTCTTTCTGTGGCCGCTCACTTGGCACATGGTCAGTGTTCAAACACAAGATTCTTCTTGGATCTTCCATAGAGTTGAAACTTAGCCTTCCATGTTGCAGACCTACCTAGATGGTTGGTGAATCTGTTGACGATGTGCTAGAATTCTTCCATCACTCTGTACAGCTGTTGTCCTTGCTGTCCATATTTATGGTAGACATAGGAAATGTGCTGTTTCTCTGAGACTCTTTAGAGAGCTGACTGGAGCCAGAGTGAGACCATTAACAGAAGAACCAGTTCAGTGGTGTAAAGCTCATGTTATAAAATGAGCAGAACTCATCCCATCTTTGCAACAAGAATGTTTGTGTATAGGGCTAGAGGTGGCTCAGTGACTAAGAGCACTTGCTGCTCTTGCAGAGGACAGGAGTCTGATCCCCAGAACCCGTGGTTGGACCCACAGCTGCCTACGACTCAATGGATTTGATGCCCTCTCCTGGCCTCTGGCAGGCACCCACATGTACACCATATATAGTCACAGAAACCAAACACACATCCATGTAAATACGTAAGAATTTTTTTTGTGTGTGTGTGTGTACCTTAAAGGTATATGTGCACATGCACACACACACAAAGAAACACAGCACATAGAACATCTCTCAAACTGTTCAAAAGGAGATACCAAATTGAGAACACCCTGCCTAGAGAACCCTGCTTCTGCCTTTTTTGTAAGAATCTATTTAACTTTCAACATACACAGGGTCTCGTTTAGGCAGAGCCACCATGGCTGCCCTAGGAAGCTCCTCAGTGCCCGTGGGAAGGCATTGGCGTCCTGCACTTGAGGTGTACTGCTTCATCCTAGCAGATTTGCCTCACAAGGCTAGATGCAGACACCAGCTTCCCAGCCCCAGTTGTTATTGTAGCTGGAGATCTGGGACAGGGTTAACGTTCATATCTCTGACAGAACTTTAATCTGGGTCTGTGTCCTGATATTAGAAATCATATTGACTTAATCACAGAATTAAAAATAGAGCAACTCTCTTCCTGGCTGTCTAGAGCTAAGACACTTTACCTCAGCGCTGCTCTCTGCCTTAAAGGGCCATCTGTTCCCAGAAGTGGCACTCTGTGACTACCTCAAGGGCTCTTCTCCCGGCCGCAGACATCTTCAGTCATTGCCAGTTTGATGATTCAAGTGCTTCAAGTTCCCACACCTGTAACTCCCCTCAGCCTTAATGAGGCTCAAGGAATAGAGTAGAAGTCAGCACGTGTTTCTGGGGCTCTGAAAGCGCTGCTGTAATTGAAAAAATGAATCCACTTCTCACCTGCAGATTTTCCAGGCAGCTGATGACCTGCATTTCATTATTACAGATTTGTTTGAATTTTCTACACGTTGCCCAAAACTCATTGCACAAAATTCTCTAAGAACTACTTTTTTTTTTTAATTAAAAAGATTCTTGGGGCTCTTTCAGCCATCTTGGCGCCTGTGAAGGCCTGCTGGGAACAGAACTTCTGAAAGCAAGTATGTCTGGAAGGCTGTGGTGTGAGGCCACTTTTGCTGGCTACAAGCAAGGTCTCTGGAACCCCAGAGAGCACACGGCTCTTCTTAAAATTGAAGGTGTTTATGCCCAAGATGAAACTGAGTTCTACTTAGGCAAGAAATGTGCTTATGTGTATAAAGCAAAAAAACAATACAGTGACTCCTGGAGGCAAACCAAACAAAACCAGAGTGATCTGGGGAAAAGTAACTCGGGCCCATGGGACAGTGGCGTGGTTCGTGCCAAATTGCGAAGCAACCTTCCTGCAAAGGCCATTGGACACAGAATCCGTGTGATGCTGTACCCATCCCTGATTTAAATTAATGAAGAGTAAATAAATAAAAGTAGATTTGTGCTCTTGTTTAAAAAAAAAAGATTCTTGGGCTGGAGAGATGGCTCAGCAGTTAAGAGCACTGACTGCTCTTCCAGAGGTCCTGAGTTCAAATCCTAACAACCACATGGTGGCTCACAACCATCTGTAATGGGATGTGATGCCCTCTTCTGGTGTATCTGAAGACAGCTACAGTGCATTCATATACATAAAATAAATAAATTTTTTAAAAAAGATTCTGAACCATGACAGGGCAGCAGACCCACATTTTCTAAATAAAATTGCAATGTTTTCAGTTCTGTGTATATTGACATACAGATTTTTGGTTTTTTGAGTCTTGTTACATAGCCCAGGCTGGTACTTGCTATCCTCCTGCATCAGCCTCCCAAGTGCTGGGATTACAAGCATGTGTCACCATGGCTTGCTTCTCTCTGTGATTTTAGTTTACATTATCTTCTTTTAGTGTTTGAGAATCTCACACCTGCGTACAGTGTCTTTTGGTCAAGCCCACTTCCCCCTACCCCCTGTCCAGTCCTTCCTTCCTTCCTCTACTAGCATTTGCCTCCAACTTTATGTGCCTTGTGTTTTGTTAATGGAAAAAGCACTGCCAGTGTGTGCACAGGCACAGGGTCACCTACTGGAGCTCGGGCATCATCCCTGGAAACTGACTTCCTATGGCAGCCACCAGGTGCCATAGCCCCTCAGCATGGGCTGGGATCTCGTATGACCCCTCCCCACCATGATTAGAGTTGACGGGTTTGACCTTTCACAGGTCCTGTGCATGCTATCCCAGCCACTGCAAGTCCACTGCCTGTCATGTTTAAGGTTCTTCTTCATAAAAATTCACAATTCTTTGAGAATTCTGTATAATGAGTTTTAGCCATAGTCAATCCTTTCTCTAGTTTCCCCCTCCCCCCCGACCCATCCCCTTCTCTTTCCCTTCCCCTCCCCTTCCCTTCCCCTCCCCCTTCCCCTTCTCCTCCTTCCCCTCCCCCTTCCCCTTTCCCTTCTCTTCTCTGTCCTCTTTGGCTTTCCACCCCCCTCACCTATTCAGTCCACACCTAAGTATCTTTTTTCTGCCTCTTTGCCTTCTGTACATCTTCTTTGCTACAGTGTGTTGAGATCTTCTCCCTCCCTTTGGATGGATTTTTCTTTCTCAGATTTGAGAGTTCTCTGTTTTCTTAAAGCAAAAAAGAATGACTGTATTATTCACATTGCTCCTGCTTTCCATTCCCGGCATGTAGAAATGTAATTAATGTATTTGTGTTGATTTTATGCCCTGTCTTCCTAGCTCACTTACCAGTTGTGGAAGGGTTTTGTTTTTGTGGCTGTTTTAAAGGTGTCTTTGAGCTTTCTATATTAATGTTCATCTGTTGATAAAAAAAAAACTCTCTTTCTGTGCAGATCATTAATTTCTTTTTCTTGCCTATTGTACTAGCTAAGAATTCTAGTTCAGTGTTAATGGAAGAGTACGAAAAAACCTCCTTGCCTTATTCTTCAAAATGTTTTTTTAGGGGCTTTTTTTAAATGTGTTTGTCTGTGCCATGTGTGTGCAATGCCTGTGGAGGCCAGAAGAGGGCATCAAATGCCCTGGAAATGGAGTTGCAGATGGTTGTGAGCCATCATGTGGGTGCTAGGAAACACACCCAGGTCCTCTGCAACTGACACTGAGCCTTCTCTCAGCCCCCTTACTGTATTCTTTATCTTAGGGGAAAAACAGACTTTCACCACTAAGTATAAATAACCCTACTGTACTTTTAATACACATAAATGTACTTTTATACACCTTAATGGTCTTTTGCTCACAACAGAGAAATAATTGAACAATGTCTGTGGAGTGGTTAGCAGGTCATAGCCTCATCTATAACTGTTATTCAACTAGTGGCCTTAGAGACAAATTAGACAAAAATGGGTACTTAAGAACCACTTGGGAAAAAAAATTTTTTTAATCCTGATTATCTGCATCTAAGCAGTGTTATTAGGGTCCTTTATAGGATTCATTTATATAACCTCACCACAACTCTGTAAGGAAAGGGCTGTTACACTCATTAATAGGTAACTAAACTGAGGCAAGGCTTAGCAGATAAGTAGATGGTTTCAGAGTTACGCAAGTCCACCGATTTCAGAAGATACACTTGGTTAGATGGCCTGACCACTGGCTGTGTTAGAAAGCAAAAGATAGCTCTTCCCTTAACCTTCCCAGGCTCTAGGAAGCTCTTAGGATTGTCTGGCTAGCGTTGATCTTTATTTTTTATTCATTGGTTCATTTTTCCCATACTGGTATCTCACTATGTATATATACATGTACCCACATTTGTACATATAAATATACATGTATGTAAATACGTGTGTGTATTTCTAGCACATTGTCCAGTTTTCCACCAAGCTCAAGGTGCCTTAGTACTTCTATTAGAAGTCACTTGATTAACATTATATGTAAATCTAGTTACAGGTTATTCAACATTATTCTGGTGTTTTGACTAAACCTTTTTGGTCTTTGAGAGAGATTGAGGCTAAGAGAGCAACTAAAACCATAGATCATTATTAGTAAACGTAAAACAAATGTAAAAGATGACCAGAGGAGCTGGAGAGGTGGCCAGTGGTTAAAAGTATACACTGCTCTTGCAGAGAACCTGAATTCAGTTCCTAGCACCCACACTGGGCAGCTCGGAACTGCCTTAACTCCAGCTTCAGGCTGGTCTCCATTGGTACCTGAACTTTACTTATATTCATATCCCCCCCCAACGCACACACATATACATAACTTAAAAGAAAAAAGTTTAGTTATTAGAGGGAGGAAGGAAGATGAAGATGTATATGAAATAATATTCAACATGGCTGGCTCATCGTTTTGAATATGTAATGTAATGTCTATACACTGGTATGTTTGGGCCTGGTCACAGTGTAACTCACTACCTCCTCCAACCCAGTTCTTTACCGCATTTCCTTTCAGAACATAATCAAAGAAGTTAGGCCTAAGGCCCAACAGCCATCTTTTCTATACCTCTGAGAAATATCATGCTACCTGACCATATTTTTCTGAAGAGTGTAGGACACCAAGAACAGAATTGGCATTAAGTGAATGCCTGTTGCATTCTGGGCCTTGGGTGAAAGAGTTGTTGTGTGTTTTCCATTTGGTGTGTGTGTCGATCCTCAGAGACTTCATCCCAGGTGTTATCCCAGCTTTACAGGGGGAGAGACAAGGTTCTGATGGTTGTACTAGTCACACCAGCAGCCATCGAGGTGTGAACCCAGGCCTGTGCACCTCCAAAGTCCATGCTTGTGCCTCTGCTCTGAGGCTCCGCAATGTCTTGCAGGTGTGACCTCCTAACTCTCTTAAAGTGTCTGGAGGTTTCTTATTGTGGAACATGGGGAGGAAAAGCAGAAAACTGTCTTAGAAGACAATTTCAAGAGGAGGAAGTCCTTACGGGAAGATGCTAAGGAGTTCTTGCCTCATTTCTTAGTTCCAGTTTTGAAGGAATGATCATCTGATTTCACATCGCTGGTTGGCAGTTCTGGTACCTTTTAAAAATACCCACTTTAAAAGAAAAAATTCTTGAAACCATTGGGGTTGGTAAGAGGGCACAGCAGATAAAAGTGCTTGTCACCAAACCTGACAACCTGAGTTCAATCCCTGCCTGTGTGTACACTCAAGAGCATGTACACAAGTGAGGCCAGGTGTGCTGGGACACCCCTATAATCCCAGCACTTGGGAGACAGGGGCAGGTGGATCTCCATGAGTTCAAAGCCTGCAATATCTTCATAGGATAAGCCAGGGCTACATAGAGATGCCCTGTCTCAAAACAGTAAATTAATAAAGCAGGGTTTTTGTTTGTTCTCTTTTTTTTTTAACTTTGAACTAGATCACAGGAAAGCATATGGAGACAATGTCTTGCAGGACAGACTGTGGTCAGAATCTTAGGACTGGGTTGTCGACCCTGGAATGACTTTTCTGAATGGTTAACTGTTACTCATGTGGGGATCTTGCCTGCATCCCAGTTTTCTCTGGTCCCATGTTTGCTTTGTCTCAAGTCCATAGTGACCATTTATAACCTGAGACTTCTGTTCTTACACAAAGGGTTCTTACGTGCAGTTTTTACCTTTGTGTATTTATTTTGCCTAAAAACAAAAGAACTGAAGGCCAGGTAAGACTCAGCCTTCTGATCATTGCTAACTGTGTCCAAGGGGACCCCTGATTCCCAACGCTGGTGAGTGTTGTCTCTCGAGAGCTTGAAGTCCCTCACAGAGATGTCCCTTCCCACCAATAGGAGTGTACCCCCATCCAGCAACACCCCTTTCTCGTGTACCTGACGTGTTTTCCACCCACAGATCCTTCAAAAGCCAACTCCAGAACTCAAGCATCAGCTGGCTGCTTTCTCCAAGAGAGTCGCTGGTGCCGTGACAGAGCTCATCCAGGCCGCGGAAGCCATGAAAGGTAGGTCAGGGCCTCCTGTGGCACTGTGCTAGCTCAGAGGAGCAAGGCAGGAGCATGCAGGAGTAGAGTGGGAATAAAAGGCACAGAATTTGCTTTTTAAATGTTTAAGGTGATTTTGCCCTGGTCTTCATATGGAATGCCTCCACCTCAGTGGAATAATCCATCTAAACTCTCCACTTCTCTCGGGAGTCTCACCGTTTACCTTTAGCTGTATTAGTATTCATCAAGCTATTGTTATTTATTGTCATTTGGACAACAAGCTCCTGAGCCACGCCTTAAGACCACAGGTCTGTACTCCCAGGTGCTCAGAGCCTCAGGCAAGACAATTGCAAGTCTGAGGCCTGAGTGGGCTACAGACCAAATGGAAGGCCACATTTGGCAACTTTCCAAGACCCTATCTCAAAAACAAAGGGAGGGGAGGAGAACTAGGGATGTAGGTGGGAGAATGCTTGCCTAGCACATGCTAGGCCCTAGTTTCAATCTCTAGCCATATCCTCCAAAAAGTAATTAGGGGCTGGAGTGATGTCTTAGAGGTTAAGAGTACTTGGTGCTCTTGCAGATGACCCAGGTTTAATTCTCAGCACCCATGTGACTGCCAGCTCACTACCATCTGTAACTCTAGTTTCAGGGGATCCAATGTCATCTTCTAGCCTCTGCAGGCATCAGGCATGCTTATGGTACACAAACATGTGTGCAAACAAAACACCCATACATATAAAATAAGTACTTTGTAAGTAATTGATAATAGAAATAATAATATTCTTATGTATAGGGACTAGCACTGAGTATACCATTTGCCCATCTTTACTTGCTTACACAGATGCAGTTTATTCACCATAGGAAACTAACTCTCTCTCTCTCTCTCTCTCTATATATATATATATATATATATATATATCTGAGTCACATGTTCCCTGAAGAGATTGTCAAAGCTCTATGGCCTAGAGTCTCCTAGAGATGTCCATGTACTCATGAGTGTACATCAGAAGGCAGAGTGAGACACAAGCCTCAACCCATGGAATATTGAAGCTACTGTTAATGGCCATTCCTATAGATAGGGCTATACACATGTAGCTGATTTAGAAAAACAGATTAACATCCCGTATCCCTCCCTCCAGATGGTGGAGATCTAGACAGGGCTGACAGAATAGGCTCATAGAGCCATCCAGAATGCATATTTAGCTTGTGTTTGTGATTGTACCGGTACCCTCATGTCTGCACCTACCATGAATGACTCCTGAAACTGATTTTAGGAACAGAGTGGGTGGATCCGGCAGACCCAACCGTCATTGCAGAAACTGAGTTACTGGGAGCTGCAGCATCCATTGAAGCCGCTGCCAAGAAGTTAGAACAACTGAAGCCAAGAGCAAAGCCAAAGGTGAGCATCCACAGGTGGCCGCTTGTCTCCCTGCAGTCTGTCTTCCAGCGGGTGACTGTGCAGTGGAGCTAAGAATGTTGCAGAGGTTTTCCTCCCTCCCCATCGTTACGCCAGGAAGCAGCAAACCTGTTCTGCCTGCCCGGCACCAGGTTACATGGTGTGGGGGGAAGAAAAACAGTGAGGGGGTCAAGTTAACTGCCAAGAAAAGTACATCTGATTATTCTGAGGAGAAACAGAACGTCCACATGTAATTCCACCATGGAAAGCAGGTTGTGGATGTTTCGTAGGTAGGAGACTGACAGCCTTCAGTTCGCCGGTTTCTATTGCACCTTTGATACAGTGATAACAATACTGAGTATCTTGTTTTCTTAGAAACAACAGGCCTGGACAAATGGCTCAGGCAGTAAGGTGCTTATTGGGGAAAGCATGAAGACCTGAGTATGGATTTCCCAGCAGCCACATAAAAAGCACACACGGTGGTGTGCGCCTGTAATTCCTGCACTGAGGAAATCTCACACACACACACACACACACACACACACACAAGCAATATGGTGCATGGAGTAGGTAGAAAGGTGGCTCAGTGGAGAGAATTTGCTTTTGCCATTTCAGAGGACCCAAGTTCAATTCCTAGCACCCACAACAGCTGGTTCACAACCATCTGTAAACACCACCATCTTCAAGGAATCCCACTCCTCTCTAACTTCATGGATACTCTACTCACACGTACATACATGCCCAGAAAGACAGACATACACGCATATGCACAAAGAATTAAATATATATATATATATACATATACATATAATATATATTAAAATATGGTAGAGAAGCAATTGAGGGAAATACTTGACCACTGGCTTCCACATGTGCATGCACACATACAAATAGAGAATAGTGCACATCTCAAAGAGAAACCGGGCTCTAGACTGTCAGGGTGTACAGGAGACCATGGCTGGCTAGGGTATTTTTCATACGAGAAGTGGCCAAGGAAAGAGATTCTTTCCTATGGGCAGCAGGAACCAGCAGTCTCCATGGTCAGGCTCAGTTTTAGTGAGCAGTGGCAGTTCCCACCCCACACTTCCGCCATCTTAAGGACGATGATAGGAGGAGGAGGTTTCATTCTCTTCCTATCTGTGCAAGTCTTTCTGGGCATCTATAGTTCACTTCCTAGAGACCCACATACATTATTAGAAAATGAAATCTGGCTATTTGAATCCCCCTCAAAAAAAGCTGGACCCCAGTTTAGGACTGCCTAAAATTCTACCTTTTTTTTTTGTCAGACTGAAAGATGGCGTCTGAGGGCTGAAATATACCAACCAGTGCCAAAGCAGTGTTCAGGAGGAGATGTATGCAGCACACAGGAGGCTAATGAATCTGTTAAGGCTGGAGACTTCTTAAAGCCTTCAAGGCTTGAGACCTATCTCCTAAACATTGGCCTCCATGGCAGACACATTTCAAATTTTCTTCATCAAGGCGTGATTTGAGGTTTTCAGCCTCTGACTTTTGTGTTTGCTGGGGTTTCACTCCCGGTGCCCTGGGGCTCTTGGATCCTCTGATACTGTCAGTTTAAGATCTGAGGGTTGGTCAAGGACAGCTGCATTTTCTAGGTAGGTTTTTGTTTCTGCTTTGCAAGTCAAGTTAATAAAACTTGAGAAGTATACTTTAAAGCTGAGTCTTAAAACTAAGGTTTTGAGGTTTGCAGCTTAATCTGCACGTCTTAGGCTTTTCTGGTCTGTCCCAAGGGGCCTTTTCACTGGGGATGACTCCATGTACTGGTCAGGTGACACCTGCAGTCTGTGATGGGTCTGCTGCTCATTTAACACGCACACTCCACTGCCCTCCAGCATCCCCGGCCACACCCCATCCTTCTCTAGGGTCCTCCTGAGCTCTTGTCTGTTTTTCTCTGTCTGGTTGCTCATTTGCACCAACATCCTTGATTTGGAAAACAGACTTACTGGAATCTCCTTCATCCTACAGGATTGTTGTTAAAACATAAGTGGATAACGTTAAGAACATGGTCCCTGACTAATAAATGCTAACGCCGTCATCTCTGTCACCATCACTGTGACCAGACATATGCTTTCTGACACCTTCATCTTTCATCTTTGGAACATGTGTGAAAGTTAAGGTCTTTCACGGATCCCTAGTAGGGTAGGAGGGCAGGCGGCGGTACCACGGTAAATACAAGGCACTGTCCAGACTGGTCTCCTAACTACTTTATCTGGTCTGTGACCTCACCACAGTCAGACCATGTGATTGAGTGGGGAGGGAGCATAGAGCTGGGGTGGCAGTTTCTGAACATTGCTCTCCCTCTCCGCCCCCATTCTCCTCCTACATCAGTTAGAGAAAATGGCTCTAGTCCCTCAGGACCATTGTACTTTATAGTGTCTTATGCTGTTAGACTTGTCGCCAGTTCCTTTTCTGAGAAAAAAATTCCAGATCTGTGTAAGAGGGATGTTCCTAGAAGCTTTGTTAGTAGCAATAAGAAGTTGGGTCTTCTTGAAGGGAAATGATTAGGCTGTTGCAGTGATGAAGAGTAGCAGTTGCTGGGCTGTACAATGTGAAGATGCTCATGGAATGAGAGGGAGAAATGAGAACTCATAGGCATCCATGGTTACAGCCATGTAATGAAGCCTGAAACTAAAGGAGATGGGCAGAGAGCATCTAAGACTTGAAATGGGATCAGGAAATGACAGGTTTTGTGCTTTACAGTTCTGGAAAACAATGTTTGAAAACCACATTGAAAATGAGGGACGGTTGCTGGAGGAGGCCTATGAGGACCCCTTATGCGTACATGATTAGGCATTATCCATGAAAGTGTCTCGAAGAATCTTACCATCCCAAAGCATGCAATTTTTGGTTTGCAAGGAGGGCCATCCACTGTGGGAAACTTCTTCCACATTATATAATATCCTCCTTACCGGTACAAAAGAACTTTTCCTCAGCTTAAAGAAAAAAACTACTGAAACAATAAAACCAACCAATATTTTGAGGTTACTCTTCTCTGTCCTCTCCTATAATCTTAAAGTTAAAAGTCCTTGGGGTGTCATGACTGGCCACTGCTCCTGCATCCCGGCCATTGTAACTGGCTGCCCCACCCCCACGCTCACATGAATGAGGATAGCCTCCATCCAGATGCTGCTTTGAGGACTAGTTTGGGGAGGGAGGGTGATGACTTCCAGCTGCTTTGACTACCTGGTTCTCAGGGTACCAGTTTTAAAAGGAGACTAGTCTGTGGCATCTGAAAATGGTTCTGGTGTAGTTCCACCCTTGGGCCCTGACCATGGAAGCATCTCTCTTTACCTATAATCTCTCAGCCGTGAGTGATAGACAGATGCACAGACTTCCCTTTCATTCGGGGAAAGGAGCCCAGGCTCAGAGCACGTGCCAGCATTGTTGCTAATGGCACCTTTTCCACACCTACAGACATGCCTGTGCTCCAAGGCAGGCTGGGAGATACTGCACAGGTGACTGACTCCTGCAGCCATAGCCTTCAATACTGTAACTGTTCTCAAGCTCAGTCAAACCTGGATGCCTTTTCTGCAGGCCTCTGTGTGATATGTTTGATATATTAGGTTGTTATTTAATCCAACTATATATCAAGCATATTCCTACAGTGTCTTGCCCTGTCTCCGGGGGTCCTAACAAAGTTTAGAAGGCAACAGGAAAGAATATATTAAAAATCACAAATAGGTTTAGATGACAGAGCACGTAGGTTGTTATGCTTTATTCCATTTCTTCCTGTAACCTTTCAGACCTGTCTCTTAGCTACGTTTCTGTTGCTGTGACAGAATGCCCCAACCAATAGCAACTTAAAGCAGAAGGTGGTATTTTGCTTTAGTTTAGCAGGGGACAGTCCATCATGGCGGGGAAGGCCTGGCAGTCAGGGAGCAGAGAAACAGGACAGCAAATGGAGCCAGGCCATAAAACCTCAAAGGCCAGTATTTCCTCCAGCAGGGCTTCGTGAACTCCTAAAGCTTACATAGCTGAATGGCACTGCCAGCTGAAGACCACATGTTCAAACACATGAACTTATTAGGGGTGGGGACATTTTGTTTCAAACCACAACAAACTGTATCAATACTCCTCCTACATTACCTGTTACAGAAAGGAATTATAGCTCCCTGGGGCTTAAGATGTTTTCTGTAGTTTAGTTGTATGCAGTTAGGAATCCTTAAGAAAAATATTCAGTGGGAAAAATGGAAGATTCCAACCCATGTCTTTGATATAGGACAAAGGTTAGGATTGTAACTGGTAAACACATTGATCTAGATATTTCTTCCTGACAACTCTCAAATACAGATTAAATTTTATAGTCATGTTTTCAATGCAAAAAGAGTTTCAGACATTTATTATCTATAACTTTCCACTTCTAGTAACAAATCTAAACCATGGTGACTGGACTCACTTTATGGATGGTGGGTCACTGGGCTTTATGCTAATCTTAGTTTGGACTAAATATATCTGATGAAGACAATGTGATCTAGACTCTGCTCTGTTGAGTTTTCTGTTGTAGGTGAACTTCTGCACAGAGGTTGATAATATTTAGAAGAACCCAGCAGACAGAAAGTAAACACATACTCTAATTGGCTGCTGCAGGAAGTTGGACTATGACCCAGAAAGCATTCTTTCGGGTATATATCAGCCTTCTCCGGCTGCTTTGACTTCTTCCCATAAATGAGTCTGTGAACTATATGTGAGTTCATTCTGAGCTCTGTAGCCCAGAGACTTTATAAGTACTTTTTCTGGAAATAGCATGGCTATGCTCCCAGCCATTGTTGGTTTTGCCTTAGGAGGAAAGAACTCTTAATGGCACTCCTAACTGGATGAGCAAGACCTCTTTCCTTACAGGGGCAGAGTAGTTTAACTGGGGTTGTTGGAAAGGAACCTTGGAAGTATGTAGAAGCCACCATAGGCGAAAAAGTAGTGATGGGTGGCAGACAGAAGTACAGGAGGAGGACATTCATCAGTGGAGTCCTGGAGTCTTTTCCCAGTGGCAAGTGTGCTATGTATGTCTTCGGGCACTAGGCTGAGTAAGTTTTAAGAGCAAATGTTATTAGCATGTTCCCACAGCTCAGGGGTCTTGGTCTTGGGTCCACTCACATTTGTTTAACTGAAATGGCAGATTACCATATGAAAGAGGTAGGAAGCAATTACAGGTTTGTTTTTTTTTTAAGCATAGCTCTAAAAGGTCTTTCAGATGAAGATGCTTGCTGTAAGTGATGAGATTTGGGATGGGGGGTAACTCTGTTCTCGGCTGGCATTCCCATGTGGCTGATTATTATGCTGAGTGGAAAAGGCAGACAGGTGCTCTGTGGAGTGGGAAAGCAAACATGATGTTTTCTGCATGGCTGAGCTACAGACTTGGAGCTCACATGCCAGTCCTTGGTCCCAGACCAGGAGACAAGCATAGAGAGTATGTTGCCAGGTGATTCTCTACCAAGACCTTGTTAGGTCCTTAGATGCATAGAAGGCTCATGCCAGAGATTTCTAAGATGAACCATACTGTATCTCATTGACTATTGGAAAGGCTTCTATTGTCCATACTTCTTATATCAAGGCCCAAGTGCCCCTTCCCCTTTTTGAAAGCATTCTAAAGAATTTTTTTCCATCACTCAGAGACTAATTATAAGATCAACTCAGTGGTATTACTTTTCATATTGAAAATAAGTTGCAAAAATGTAATAAAGCAATGTATTCTGTGGGAAAATCTATTCCTAAGATACGAATTATGCAGGCCCGGGTCTTTCCCAATGGATGCTGCATGAGCCCACTCCTTTATTGTCTGTGTGGATGTGGAAGTGGTGCCTATCCAGCCACTAACATGAACTGCACAGTAGTACTTTCTCTGTGTCACCCTGAGCTACCCTGAGACCAGACCTCTGTGAAGGGGACTAGTTATTCTGGGGGATTTGCCTTTTGTTAGATTTATTAAGGATGAAGGAGGTCTTATAGACAGCCAACCCACAGGTCCTTCAGAGCACAAGTTGATGTAGCCATGCTATGCTTTGGCCAAGACTTTCTCCGCAAAGCATCTCTCAAGTCAAAACCAGAAGTAAGCCAGGAGCAGCCAGGTTCAGCACAAGAAAGGAAAAACATGGCTGCCAGGAGCAGCCAGGTTCAGCACAAGAAAGGAAAAACATGGCCACCTGTTCTCCTCAGGTATCCAACTGTCAGGGAAAGACCTCCTGAATGTTGTAGTAGTCCTAGGTATTGGCCTCCTTCGTTCGCCTTGAGGACATTTAAATTATGTACAACACATTTACACTTTAAAAAAAAATCCACTGAACTTTTTCCGACTTAATGTGACCTTGTTTTAGTAGTGGCCATTCTGTAAGACTGTAACACAGAGGAAGGCAAGATACAAAATGATGGAAGGGTGATAAATAGTTTGAGTAGCTCTTTGGCACCTGTAGCTGCTTGTGTGGCGAAGGGTCATGGTACTTTTTTAGCTTGCAAAAGTCTTGTCTGGGCAGGTGAGGTGGCTTAGTGGGTAAAAGTTTTTGCTTTGCAAGCCTAGCAAGTTAAAAAAGTCTATCTCCAGATCCTACAGTGGAAGGAGAGAAAGCTGGCCTCTAACCTCCACGTGTGTACCACGACATGTGTATATCCACACACATGTACACATACACAGTAATAATAATAAATAATAATTTTTAAAAGTCTGGTTTGTATGAACTGGAGATATAGCTCACTTGGTAGAGTACTTGCCTAGCATACATGAAGTCCTGGGTTCAGTCTCTTCACCCATAAACCCTGCATGGTAGTACATGCCTCTAATCCAAGAGACAAGAGGATCAGAAGTTCAAGACCATCTCTTACATACATAATTAGAGCCCAGCCTGTGATAAGTTAGATTCTGTCTGAAGAAAAATCTGGGGGGGTGAGGAGGGGATAAGTCTCTTACAGACACTTTCTAAGACTGAGGTAGAGGTCAGGGCTATTCCTGGGTAAAGGGTCTCAGGGGCATAATTCACAAAGTGGGCGAGAAGAAGAACTATGGAACCATATTCTCTCCCTGCCCACACTTGCCCAGAGGACATCAGGGAATGTGGGCAGGTCACTAAAGACAGGAGACAGGGTTCCTGAGGGTGGAAAAGAGAATGTACTTCCTGCTTATTTCAGTAAACATCTTAGAAAATCTTAATATGAAATGGAGACATGTCTAAGCTAGAGACCAAAGAAAATTGATGAACTGCTACCCAGGGAATGGTGGTGCAGGCCTGGAAGTGATGTGCTAGGCAGTATGGGACAATGACCAGTGTCTGAGTTATCCTATGCCTGGGCCAGTGCTAAGGGACAAGCCAAAAACAGTGCCTGCCTACCTCATATGTCCCTTGAAGCTTGCTTTGTTTTTTGCATGTAACATGGGATCCAAATAGACTCGCTTTGTGTAAAGAACCTAAAAAAGCAATTTTTAAAACATGAGGAACCTGGAAATGTAGCTCAGTGGTAGAGTTTGCCTCACATGTGCAAGACTTTGGATTCAATCCCCAGTACATGGGGCAGGGGTAGAAATGGTGGGGAACGTAGGTGTCACTCATTCTTGAGTGTCTCCTGTGAGTGGGTCATGCTTTACACAAAAGGATTACTTCCAGCATCCTGCCCAATGGAATGAATGAGACTGCAAAAAATGAGTTCTTAAGATTCCCAAAAGACCGACACGTAAGATGAAAAAAAAAAGCTACTCTTTCCACATGATTTTCCCCTATCCTCACCCAATGGGTCACGTGCTTCTGAAATTTAAGATGTATCAGAGCAGACTCAGGGGTCTCAGGTTTACTCCTGAGCATTGGACGTGGTCTGGCAAGAAACCAACTCCAGGTTGAATGTTGCCTGGCAGTTCTCTGACTTTAGATGGTAATCCCTTGCCGATAGTCAGCAACAGGAAAATGTCTCCAAAGTTATTCAGACCTCTCTTGAAGCTATCAAACAGCCAGGTGAGGGCAACCCCATCTTTAGCTGCAGACAGACAGATGATCCAAAAAAAGACAGGGCTAGGAGCTGATCATGACCCAACCAGTGGCCTTTCCTCTGGAGGATATGAGAGAAAGGGACATGGTGCCCATGAATGAGAGAGAGAATCAGTGACTGGCTTCATTAGGTGGTGCTTTCTATATCTACCAACCATCTTCACAGAACTAGTTTAAGTAAGTGCTTTTGATAAAATACCCATGTTTACAGATGTCTGTGTGCCTATGGCTGAATGTCAGAAACGCGTCTCGTGTGACCCAGACTGCCCTCTAATTCTCCATCTAGCTAGGGATGGCCTTG
Source organism: Tokudaia tokunoshimensis (assembly GCA_036184795.1). Lineage (NCBI taxonomy): Eukaryota > Metazoa > Chordata > Mammalia > Rodentia > Muridae > Tokudaia > Tokudaia tokunoshimensis. The sequence continues at coordinate 68,536,908 of BTHU01000008.1, read as the reverse complement.
AACTTCTGATCCTCCTGTATGCATGCTAGGATTACAAGTGTATACCATACCGCCACACCCTGATTATGCAGTGCTAAGGATCACATCCAGGGCCTTGTATGCGCTAGGCAAGCCCTCTGCTAACTGAGCTATGTTATTGTCTCCTGGCTGAACTTTAGAATTTGCAAGCCTTCTTTTAAAGTAGGATATTGAGTCATTTAACTGACATTTATCACATGTGCTCTTTCTGCCTGGTTTTATACAAAGGAAACCCAAGCTGAATAAAGCCTTGAGCATATCACAGGATGGCTGGCAGGAAGTTAATGTTTTCTACAGAGTGGCTCCTAACCACCTCTCTTAGAAACAAAAATTCCCAAACCTCACCCAGACCTACCGAGGCACAGTATGCATCTTTATCCAGGTCTATGCATGAGTCTACAGAACTATTTGGTGAGCCTGTGGCTTCTCAAGGCCATATGCATAGGCCTATTCTTGTTCCTTTTTTTCTAGATTGAATTTATTTAGTCAATTCTGGGGGTTAGGGTTGTACCACAACTTTAAGGAGTTGGTTCCTCTTCTATCATATGAGTTCCAGGGATGAAACTCAGGTCACCAGGCTTGGCAGCGAGCTGTTACTGATCTCACCGACCCCAATCATGCTCTTTAAGGGCGTGTTTACGACCCAGCTGTTGGGGAAAATAACTCAGGAGTAAGCTTGTCAGAGTCCTCAGTTTTCTGAATCCAGAGACAGGTTTGACTGTCCTGGCTTGGGTCAGCAAAAGGTCTCAGTTAAGGAGGAAAGTGACAACTCAGCCTTCCTGGAGAGAAGATAGGAATGTGGGGGGAGCAGACCCGAGGAATCATGGTACCTGCTGTGCAGATTCCATACTGGTGGTCCTTGGCCATTGCTCTACGCCGCTGCCCCCACCCCCAGCTCTGAGAGGACACCTTGCATATAGGTTGTAATTCTTTTTATATAGGATAGTCCTTCAGAGAATAAACCTTTCTTCTCTCTTTACCACACGGCCCCTTCTTACTGTCCTACCATCCCTACTTCAAGCCTCCATCCTGACAACTGGTAGGCACGAGGGCTGGTAGACAAACCACAGGCCGCAGGTCTGCCCACAGCAGGAGAACCACTGTCCATGCAGTTAGAGGGTGGCTGGTCCATGGGCTGACAGAGGGTGTTTCCTCCCAGGGATAACCTTGGCTCCAGGGATCCAGGGATGTGAGCAGCTGACTCTGGAGGATGGGGGAGCACTTTGTATCCGAGTGGAAACTCCTGAAGATAAGACTGTGTACTGTGTCTGATTTCAAGTCCAGGGATGTGATGGAAAGAAAAGTAAAACATCAAAAGAAAATAAAACATCAAAATGGTTGCCATCGTAGAAAAATCTATGGGTGCCAAAAATACTTGCAAGTTAGATGTTTAAGTGTCTGTTCTTAGAAAAATGTAAAGATTAAAATCAAAACCTGCAGAAAATGGAGAAGAAGGCCTTCTGATCAGTAGTGACAAAGATTCCCGTAGGCAAAGGCTCCTCGGTGAATTACAAGGAAACTCCATTTTCATGAGGCTTCAATCAGAATCTGATGATGAATATTCTGCTGCTGTGACATGGGCTCGGGCTCTGAGGCCACTTGAAGTAAGAGTCTGGGTGACACGGGTAGCTATCACAGGCTTTTATTGCCTCATCAGCTAATGAGGAAACTGCCCCTTTGGAGAGTCCCCTGGTGGCTGGATCTGTTACATCCTTCACTTTCTTTTGCAGAAGGAATTTCCAGAAAAACTCTTAATCTCCAGGTCATCAAATGAATATATACAACATATATATTCATGTGTATTTCTACGTCTCTATATAAATGTGATGTCACACATTTAGGGCCTATGCCGGTGTCTTATAATAAGCCATTTTTATATTTCAGTAAACAAGTTCCAGACTCTTCTAGCCCAGAATGAGCCTGCGAAACTGAGCCCCTTTCTATCCTGAAAACCATTTGAGCAAGACTGTTGTCAGAAATAAGAAACATGTGTTCCAGTTCTCTCTGGGAACTTAGAGTATGCTGCCCTCTTCGGCTCCTCTTCTAGTGCACCTAGTTCTTACTTTGATAGTATGAGTTGCAAAAAAATAATCATCGTATTTTCAAGGCTCAAAACACAGTATTACGAATAGGAATGTAAGCCGGGCGGTGGTGGCGCACGCCTTTAATCCCAGCACTTGGGAGGCAGAGGCAGGCGGATTTCTGAGTTCGAGGCCAGCCTGGTCTACAAAGTGAGTTCCAGGACAGCCAGGGCTACACAGAGAAACCCTGTCTCGAAAAACCAAAAAAAAAAAAAAGAATAGGAATGTAAGGGTCAAGGGAACTGTGCAAGCTTGAGGGCCAGAGTTCGATCCCCAGATCCCACATTTTGAAAAAAAGAAAAGCTGTGCATAGTGGTACATAGTTGTAATCCCAGCGCTGGGGACGTAGAGACAAGAAGATGCTTGGTGCTTGCTGGGCAGCTCAGCCAAGCTGACAAGCTCCAGGTCAGCGAGAGAACCTGGCCCGACAAAACGAGGTGGGGCCCCCTCCGAAGTGTGACACCCAAGACTATTTGCTGCCTCACACACAAACATACCCACAAGTGAGGGAAGAGGAAAAAGTGGGGGTAGGGATCTAAGGAAGAGCTGTATCCATCCTGACTAAAGTTGCAAACAGCTCATTTGCAGGCTGATTGTGAATATCTGGTACAAAGTCATTTTTGCATGGTGCCCTCGGGGCTAGACTGACCCGCATCATTTTAAATTCAGCAAGATGTGAGTTTAGGTCGTCGTGGTCAGATTCTTCATGCTGCCACATGACCTTAGGCCCACCGTGTTCAACCTCGAAACCGTGTGCTGCCTTGATTTCTCTTACACCATTGGGTATCCTGGGATTGGCATATGGCTGCCTGTGCTCAGTCATCTCACTAAACCTAGGTCTTCTCATCTTAAAAAATAAGTAAAGATAATTTCAGTAAATTGTGAGCAAGAGAGCATGAACACAGAATATGCAGCAAAATGATTGGCCGGATAGTAGGTCCTCAGAAATGTCCAACTATTACTCAATATATGAATATATTTAATGCCTCTGAATTGTATACATAACTATTTATGGAGCAAATTTGACTCTGATTTTAGTATATACACAAAAAGAAGCTGTGCCCGACCACTGTCTCCTAATGCCTAACATCTTCAACTGGCTATAGATTATAAAGCCAAATTGACCTAGAGACACACAGAATGTTAAACCCAATAGACCTCAAAGGTTCCTCTGTTCTGCCACTGTGTGCTCTGTTCTACCCATCTTTATACCTGCCTGGTTTCCCCCAAAACTTCCCAACTTCCTGGTGGTTTTGGCACCAGGAGGTGTGGTGGTGAATTACCATCTGCCTCTGGTGCCTGAGATCTACACATGGTGTCCAGAGCTCTTCCTGAGGCAGAGCCTTGCTTGGGTGTTCGGGTAACCAAACAAGTGTTACCTTGAAGCTATCTTGTTTTCTCTTCCAGTGCCAGGTACCATGTGATTGACATACAACTCAACAACAGAACTATCCTGAGTTACTTTTGTTTTTGTCCAAGCAAAATCAGGCTTTTTAGAACTAATAACCATCTTCCCTTATGCTCTAGCCCATTTTTGAGCTTGACATTCTGGCCAAATATGTCACTGCCCATTCTTTTTGACTTTGATACTTGATTACTTTGAGCTGCACTGTTGATATTTCTGGAGCCTTTGGAGTGTCTCACTCACAGTGAATTTTAAAGACTGTGGTTTGGAAAAGTTCTTTGTCTCAGACCCTTCTGATTTAAAACGTGTGTAGAATGTCACCACTAATAGCTTTTACTTTCTAGTGGAGGGGTAGGGGAGGCCGCAGATGGAGAGGCCTCCCAACCCTGGGTGTGGCTTGTCAACAAAAAGCAATAGGTGCCTGAAGAGCCAGGTGATCAAGCAGTAAGTAGCTGGGCAGAAAGAGCCCCTTGTGGCTGGACATCGCATATGACTTGGCTTTCTTTTCCTTATAGCAAGCAGACGAGACCCTGGATTTTGAAGAACAGATCTTAGAAGCTGCTAAATCCATTGCTGCTGCCACAAGTGCCCTGGTCAAATCGGCCTCAGCAGCCCAGAGGGAGCTGGTGGCCCAAGGCAAGGTGGGTCACAGTGGCTAGCTAAGCCACAGAGCATCCATGGAGGGAGGGCCACTGAGGGATAGAGGAGAAATGTTTGGCTTGAGAAAAGGCGTGCATGCTCGAATCCTGTTGCTGGGTTACAAGTCTTCCCCACCACTGAAAACTGTGCTGAAATTCCATCAGCTGAGTGAAAGCTTCAGCTTCTAGGCCTCTCATCTGCTTCTCGTTAAGGAAAATGTCCCACGCCAGACAGAGAGCGGGGCCTGAAAGAGACACTTAGAGTCCCACTGTGCATTAGGCTGTCTAAACTGTCAGCATTTCTTGGTAAGTGCCATACTTCAGGGGCTCTATAATCCCACTTCCCTGCTCCAAATGCTTCCACTTGGTTTTAGGACCGTTGGGTAAATAAATGCTGGTCAGCCTGCCAGTTAGTGCCTCGCTGAGCCCGTGGTTCACAAAGCTGTCTAGACCCAAATCTGAGAATCCCTTGGTTAATTTCATCGTTAGTAACTCAGTCCACCTGCATAAAAGTTTTCAACGTTTAAAAGATGTCATGTTGTCCTGTTGTTCCCATACATGGGGCTTGTCTGTCTTGACTGGATCTTCCTGAGAGCTTCCCAAATACAAAAGCACTCCAGAAACCTGTCGGATTGTCAATCTGAAGAGGATTCAGTCACTTGTATGTGTGTTATGAGGCCTTTTCTGTTTGTATGCAAAGAGTTGGGTGGAGTCTGAGAGAAAAGACAAGAAGCTTGACCAGTGGTGGTTCAGCTTCTCCCAGGAAGTTGTGTGCCACTTAGTCTAAATTACATGCTTGCTCTTCTTTCTAAACCATCATGTGGTATGTCACTCAAGGTCATTGGATATACATCTTCCCACCCAAGCATGAGGGCTGACCACTGGGCTTCTCACTGAATTGCTGTAGGTACTGCCTCATACTCAACTTACCATGAGTTTCCATTAAGGTTTTGTTGGCTGAACAGCCTATAGAGACCAAACTAGATCACTGAAGCATTTAGCTTCCTCCAACCATAGTAAAAGATCTGTATGCTAAACAGATTGCTATATACCAAAGAATCTACCTTGAATGTGGTAGGTTCCCTGTCCTCCATTGGTTTGTACAGGCATTTAAAAGTTGAGAAAGGAAGCTCAGATTATCTTGGGGAGCTATAGGATTATTATATGAGAGTCTTGAGGTTTGCCTGACACTCAGAAGGCATCTGTAATTGTTGATGTCTTGTTTTCAGATTGATGTACTCATCTCTTTTCTGCATCAATACCTTCTAAATCTGGACAAAAAATTTGCTGTGATCTCTAAGCAGATGTAGAGATAATTCTTCTTTCAAGCCTCTTTGTCCCCTCTACAGAGAAAATGTATTTCCTTAAGACACAATCTGCCCTCATTTGCAGAGAGGGAGATATTTCACATATCTTCTTCCAGAATCCCACCCAATGGCTTTCAAAGTGGGAGCAGGAGAGATTTAAATGCCCTTGACCCTTGAAGGAGGAAACCTTGGTGTTTATAACAAAGGAAAGGTCAACAGAGGAGTTCAGCATCAGAGATAGGCCAGACCATCATTTCCTAGAAATGCCATTTGGAACATTGTCCTTTGAATATGTGGGGCAGGTCAATACCAGTCAGCAGGTACTGACCCAATGGATCTGTGACTGGGATCCTGTAAAAGGAATGATCGGACCATTCTAAGGTCAGTGTTATTGGTTAAGGTGACCAGACAGTGCTTGCTGTATGGCTAGTTTCAGGGTACAGGAGGATCTGGGGTGACTGCAGCTCACCCTGCTCATGACCAACTTCCCTCCCCTGTTCACCAGGTGGGCTCCATCCCTGCCAACGCTGCCGATGATGGACAGTGGTCACAGGGGCTGATCTCTGCCGTGAGTCACCTTCATTTCCTCTTCATTTGCTTTGTGGATACCCTCGAGGGAGGTTTGGGCCTTGGGTCACTTCTCTGTTGACTGTCCTCAGGCCCGGATGGTGGCGGCAGCAACCAGCAGTCTCTGTGAGGCAGCCAATGCCTCTGTTCAGGGACATGCCAGTGAGGAAAAGCTCATCTCATCCGCCAAGCAGGTCGCAGCTTCAACAGCTCAGCTGCTGGTGGCCTGCAAGGTGAAGGCCGACCAGGATTCAGAGGCCATGAAGCGGCTACAGGTAATGGTCACTGATGCTGGTGGGAAAATACTCCTGTTGGAGCGGGTAAGTGTCGCCAAAGGGGACCGTCTCACTTCCTTGGCATGACCCACCAGGCTTTCCATCAGCCAGCTCTGTCTCGCTCTCCAGCCTCATCCTCTGCCGTCTGCATCCGTACATCTCACGACCACAGCCCACCACATCCACATAGCACCTGGGCCTTCTGGGCTGGTGCCTGTGGGCCATCACTCACCTGGAATGGTCTGGCCTCTCACCAGTCCAATCCAGCAAACTCCTGTTTGTCTTCTGTGGCTGGAGCTCTTCCTGACTCCCTCCTCTGTCCTGCCAGAGCCCCTGGCCTGGCTACTCTTCTGATTCCTGTCACATGGTACCTCTGCCTCTGGTTTTCTGTCTTGGCTGTGAGCATCTCAGGTAATCTATCTTCTTCATGGCACCAGATTCAGAGGAGGTCCTTAGGCTTTGCTCCAGCCAGGAGCGAGAGCACAGAGGGGATTTAAGAAAATTGCTAAGGTTTCCTTTCCAGAACCCAGAAAATATGTAATTAACAATCAAGTCCTGCCCCCATACATATACATTGTTCTGATTGTTTTAATTGTAAAACTCCTTGGGAGTCGTAAAGATGGCTCAGTGGGTAAAGGTGCATGCTGCTAAGCCTGATGACCTGAGTTAGATCCGTAGAATCTACATGGTAGGAGGAGAGAACTCCTACATTGTCTTCTGACTTTCACATGGTGTATGAGCTTACACACACACACACACACACACACACACACAAAGATATATATATATATGTATATATATACACACATATACATATATATGTATACACACTCATATATGGACTGTTTTAAACACAATAAAGAAGTGATTTGAGGTGGGAAAAGCACATCAGAAGTTTGTTTTCTGTTCCTCTAATCATCTACGTGAGATGCTTGTGTCTGGTTGTGGTCATAGCAAGATGCATCTGCCTTCCTGTCACATTCTGTACCATACAGTTTTTCCTTGAGGCAGAGGCGCCATTCCTCATGAGTCTCGTTTTCAGCGATTGCATGGTTTCACGTCAGCTGACTCTGCCAGTTCCCCTCATGCTTCAGACATTGTATTTGTTTCCAGTTTTCTAGAATTTTACCATGTGTTATTATATAGATCATTTGTATTGCTTAGAAGTATCTGATATATGCAAAAAAAGTCCGGGTGATTTTTAGAGACTCAGAAGTGGCGTGTGATTCTTAAGATTCTTATTTTCTCTTGGATGTGGGACTCCTACATAGAGATGCTCTGAGGAAAACACTTCGGTTAAGAGAGATCTGGGTTCCAGGGCTAGGGCTAGGCTTGCCTAGCACACATTCAGCATTGTGTTTAATCCCTAGTCCCACGTAGAGCAGTGTTGATGGTATAAGCCAGTGAGACCAGTACTTGGGAGGTGGTAGCTAGAAGTTCAGATGTTCCAAGTCATGGCTATCCCTTGGACATAAACTCTTGACTCCGAGAGAAATGGGCAAGGAACATTGGAAATTTAATGAAGCTTTGATCACCACTGAAAGATAATCTCAAACCTCAGCTTGCAGAATGCAATTCCGCAGGACCCTGCCACTCCCTGAAGATTACGAGTAAACCAAGGGCTGGGCAGATGGCTCAGTGGGTGAAGTGCTTGCATGTACAAGCAAAAGGATCTGACCTTGATCCCAGTACCCACATAAAAGCCAGACCCAGAGGCATGTGCCTCTAATCCCAGTGTGAGGGAGGCAGAAATAGAACGATCCCTGGGGCTCGCTGGGCAGCCAACTTCTGACCTCCATGCATGTACAAGCCCACGAGCGCGCACACACACATGCACGTGCACATGAGTAAACTAGGATGGACAAGAGTCTGTAATAAAAAGATGGAGACTTCCATTGACAGAGTCTATGAGGTGTCCATCGATCTCTTCATCTTTGTTCAGAAAGCATACGCCTGGCTGTGCCTTACGTTACATCCGTCAAGTCTCATTACTTACAAGGCTCTCAGCCCCCTGACACAAGTGTGGGTGCTCCCTGGCTCGTCTCTCAGCCCTCCACTCCCTCAGGAAACCTTCCGTGAATTCCAACTCTGAGTAGCCTCTGTACCAGCTGCTGCAGGTACAGCATTTAATTATGCCCCTGCCCTCAAGTTGTTTGTACCCGGACTAGAGCTGTCCCTATCAGAGAGACCCAGGCATGGGAAGGGCTGTAAAAAGTCATCACAGAGAGCACCCACGAACACGACCTGAGAGAATGTGAGCCAGGGCCGTGGTGTGCAGATAATCTTGAAACCTGAGGCATAATTTCAAACACATTTGGTTAGAACCAAAGGGCAGTGACTTTCTGGACAAAGGCAGCCTGAGAACACTTCTGTTACAGGCATGTGCTGCTTATTGCATGACCTCAATTCCCCCTCAAAGCATGTGCCAGGGCTGGAGAGATGGCTCAGCGGTTAAGAGCACTGACTGCTCTTCCAGAGGTCCTGAGTTCAATTCCTAGCAACCACATGGTGGCTCACAACCATCTGTAATGGGATCTGATGTCCTCTTCTGATGTGTCTGAAGACAGCTGTAGTGTACTCATCTAAATAACAAATCTTAAAAAAAAAAAATAAAAGAAGAAAAAAAAAAGCTAGAAAAAAAAAAAAACAACCAAGCCGGGCGGTGGTGGCACACGCCTTTAATCCCAGCACTTGGGAGGCAGAGGCAGGAGGATTTCTGAGTTCAAGGCCAGCCTGGTCTACAAAGTGAGTTCCAGGACAGCCAGGGCTACACAGAGAAACCCTGTCTCGAAAAAAAAAAAAAAAAAAAGCATGTGCCCGAGAGTAAGAGTCAGCAGAGTGCTCCCTCTGTAAGTGTGAGGGCCCGAGCTAGATCCCAGAGCCCATGTAAGAAAGCGGAGCGTGGTGTCTGACGTTTGCGATCCAAATGCTGGGAAGGCAAAGATGAGAGCGACCCCAGGGCTCAGCACCTGGCCAATTTAACCTAATCAATGAGCTTCAGACCGCTGAGAGACTCTGTCTCAAAGGAAGTAGGTGACATGTCTGAGGCTGTTCTCTGGCCTCCATATCCACACACATGCAGCACACATACACACACACATAAAAACATTTTAAAAATATATATATCTCGATTAATCCCTGAAAGAACTGTACCTAGGTGTTAGTGTTGGAGGAGCTGACGTATCTTGCTGACTCCAGATAACTTCTGTGTTATAACTTGGTCTCATGAACTTCATGTCTGTCCTTGCCAGACTCATGCTCTCTTGCTAATGATGTCACGTGTGTCTTGTTCCCTCTCCAGGCGGCAGGAAATGCTGTGAAAAGAGCCTCAGACAATCTTGTCCGTGCAGCCCAGAAGGCAGCATTTGGCAAAACTGATGATGATGATGTTGTTGTGAAAACCAAGTTCGTGGGAGGCATTGCTCAGGTGAGTGGCCAAACGCACAGTCGTGTGCACCTGCCAAGACAAGGCTTCTGTTACAGCAGCTACTCAACAAAGCGGGGCCTTAAACAGGATGCAAGTCCATCTCTTCTGAATGTAACTGGCTATAAGCCATGAGGGAAGGGGTGACGTCTCTGCCGTGTTTGAGACCTGGACTACACCTTATTCTCCCTCCCTAAATGTTGTCCCTGGCAATTGGATCCAAGATGACTTAATTATCAACGTCAGTGTCCCATCTGTCAGGACGAGGGAAAGGAGCAAGCGCTGGAATTTATAAACCTCACTTCCTCTCCCATACCATTGGTCAACGTGTAGTCACCATGCAGGATGGAAAATGTGAGGTTCTTTTCTGGATAGTTATGTTCCTAGCTAAGATTCAGGTATTCTATTGAAGAAAGGAACAGAGAGTGGCCTAGAGTACAGCAGCGATGTCTTTGGGACAGCCACCCTGTCAGTCCCTCCACAGGCAGGATGGACCCTTCCCTCCGGAAACTGTTTTGAGAAGATGTGGGTTGCCTTAAGCAGGATTGTGTTCCCAAGAGTAGAAGTAAAGAGGAAATGCCAGGGATCCAGGCCTGTGGGCTTTGGATGGAGATATATAGGTATATATCACTGTACCAGTCTCACTGTACCAGTTACTAGTATTCCTCAGATTTAGACCTTAGAAGCATGAAATGCGTGCATGTGTTTTCTGTATCTCTCCACTACTTTCACGTCCTTGGATTCAACCAACAATGGCTTGAAAATATTCAGGAAAAACTGTGACTATATTGTATGTTTTAGAAAGGCTGTTTTTCTGGTCATTCTTTACACAATTCAGTTTAGCAACTATGTGTGTGCTATTCACATTACATTCTGTCTTATAAACCATCTGGAGATTATTCAAAATATGCAAAAGAGAGCTGGAGAGATGACTCAGAGGGTAAAGTGTTTGCTAGCATGAAGATCTGAGTCTGATCCCCAAATCCCATGTTTAAAAAAAAATAGGTGTGGTGTGTGTGTATATATATAATACCAGTGCTGAAGAGAGACAGCAGACCCCTGGGGCCTGATAGCCAGCCTAGTCCCGGGGACACTGTCCCCAGAAACAAGGTGGATAGCTCCCTGAAGAGCAACAAAGTTGACCTCTGGCTTCTACATATATGTGCAGACACTTACACACTCGCGCACACACATATATATATATACACACACACACACAGGTGTACCTATACATGTACATATATGTATACATGCATATACTCACTAAACAAATAATAAATACAGGAGAAGGATTCATAGGTAATATAGAAAGACTGTGCCATTTTATACTAAGAACTTGATCCTACTTAGATTTGGGGGTCTAGCCAACTAGGACTCTGAGTCCAGGAATCCATCCCCAACAGATACTAAGGGCCAACTTTATATCACGTCCACTTAGTAGTTGAGGATCCTAGCTCTACCTGCACACCTGAGCGTCACTTTTCTACCAACTAAGTCACTTTAATGGCCCATCCCTCAGCCTCAGACCCCTCATTGTAAATACAGGACTTTCACAGGCTTGCCACAAAAGCAATGGGACAATCTAAGTGCAGACACAAGCCTGGTACGGATGCAAGAGGTGTTTGCTGCTAAGTCCCTACCCAGAAGTCAGCTTTTTCCCCCTAATCAGCTGGGCCATTGGTGTCAAAACCAAGCTGTGATGTTTCCAGAGCTAAGAGTGCTGTTCCCGGGCCAGTACGGCTCAGCAAGTAAAGATGCTTGCTTGGTAAAGGCACGTGGCTCCGGACCTGGAGACCTGGGTCAGTCCCCAGGACCCACGTGTCGAAAACAGAGAACTGACTTCTACATACTGTCCTCTTACCTCCACACGTATGCTACGGCATGTGCACATACCCTCAACATACATAAATACATGTTTGTTTGTTTGTTTGTTTGTTTAAAAAAATGTTCTTCCGCATCCATCATCAGAGGGACTGTGGAAGACAGGCCTCCACAAAAGCTTCAAATCCGTTCCACTCTTGTTTCCTTCCAGATCATTGCAGCCCAGGAGGAAATGCTAAAGAAAGAGCGAGAGCTGGAGGAAGCCAGGAAGAAGCTGGCCCAGATCCGCCAGCAGCAGTACAAATTCCTACCCACAGAGCTGAGGGAAGATGAGGGCTAAGACCCGCCCGTGATGGCGAGCCCCAGGAGGTGGTTCCTACTCCCCCAACAAGAACTGGACATACTGGTGTTCCCCAGAGCCAGGAGCTTCCTGGAAACTGCAGGCCCTTCACCCGGAGTCTCTCCCAGTCCTCAGTCCCGTTACCATCAGCTGCATGATCTTGATCTCACACGGTACAGTGTCCCACCCACAGCTCCTCCGGCTCCCCTCACGCCTCGCTATATCTCAGGACAGAGGGGGCGCACATTTCATGGACTGTTACCAAAAAGAAAAGTCAGTATTACGTTGTTCTCAGTCACCTGTACTCTTTGTCCTCCAAGACTGCTCCAGGGACTCTTTGTGAAGTCACACTAGGAAAAGAACAGTGACAGTAATGGCTCCCAGGATCATCAGTATCATGGACACAGAGATTCTCTCTCTAGAGGGAAGACAGAGCTGGAGTTGGGCACTGTTAATAAAGCCAGAAACACTCCCGAGTGGACTTTGGGGTCTGGAGTCACAGAGGTCCTTGTAAGTGTGGAGCACTGACTCACCCACGGGGGAGAAGATCCCTGCCCCGTTTGCACGCCTTTCTTACCTCAGTGCGTAAGCTCCTTGTACAACTATGCCCATCTTGTATTCTGTGGCCCAGAAAAATGCAAGTTATTTTATTTTATTTTTCTCTCCGTAATCCAAAGGGCAGAGTTGTGGAAAATGGTCAGGGTTAAGTGGACAGGGGCGGGAATAAAATCCTGGGCTCCTCACTCTGCAAGGCTGTTTCAGTTTATGCAGACACACACATGGAGACTATGTCCCTGATGGATCTCAGTGCAGCGCCCCCTGGAGGAAGAGTCAGGTAGCATTTAGGAAGGAGGAGCCCATGTTCAAGCCCCCATTATCAGTTTCTGTGCACTTAAGACAGTCCAAGTTCAAGAAGGAAAGTTATTTGTTTAGAACTTTGACCTTTGATCCCAAGAGGGCATTTCCCAGCATGTATCTTAATATTCCCCGAATCTAAATGTCCCCTCTGGTCCTTGTAGACCTGTGTGACAGCATTGTTTGTTGTCACAGTACATCATCTGGGTGCTGCACTTTCAGCCCTCCAGATGTCTTCCCCTCATGTCTTTCCTCTCAGGGCCCTCTTCTGGAAAGAACATTATAGATCCCTGAGTTTACATTTGAGCTGAGCCTCTCTAAGATGGTGGATGAGGGAGGGCCTAGTACCAAGTGCCAGCATGTTAAAGAGTTTATGAAGAGTTAGCAGGGGAATACTGGGACTGTAGCTCAGTTGGTAGAGTGGTTGCCTGGTTAGCACGCACAGAGCACTGGGTCCCATCACATAAATTCGATGTGGTGCCACAAGCCTGTAATCCCAGCACTAGGGAGATAGAGGCAGGTGGATCAGAAGTTCAACATTATCTTTGGCAACATAGTAAGTCAGAGACCAGCTTTGGCTACATAGTGCATTAGAGACCAGCCTTGGCTACACAGTAAATTAGAGAACAGCCTTGACCTCTAAAAGAGAAAAATAATAATAATAATAATAGAGGCATATGGTCTTGACGTCTCATGGCTGCTGAAGGCAGGCTTTCTCCCCCTTAATGGTATAATACCAGTACCACATTGTATGTTGGGTTCACCACTTCGATCCAGATTTCTACCAAAGAAAGAGGAAACACTGGTCCTCTGGTCCCCAGAAAGAAAAGAATCAACCTTCAACCTTGCCAGATGAATCTCCTCAAGCAGACTGTTCCATGCTGCAGCTCTAAAACATAATTAAATTCCGACACCTTCCCAGATGTGTAGAGACTTATACATGCTGCACAGAGGAATTCCTTTCAGACAGGTAGATGGATCCAAGCATGGTGTGATTGAAAAGCAATTGCAGGGCACACATGGAAGGAGTGAGGCTGTGCTGGCATCAGACCCAGTAGAGCAGGGCTGGAGAGCCTCAGTGTTGGGAGCCGTCAATGCTCACGGGAAAGCAAATCACCTGGCTCACCCCCTCTGAGGGTAACTCTTCATGCCTTTGCTGGGTACTGTCCAAAACTATTAAGCCAGACCCCAAAGTTCATGATCCAGATGTGATGGTGACCTCACACAGTAGGACAAAAGGCCCTCCCACAGCTGGCTACCCTCTTTCCTGTAGAATATACTTCCAGGCAGCTGCCCCTCCCCCCTCCTTCCACCTGTCCCCTGTCACATTGGACATTCCAGGGACCGGACAGGGACAGATACCAAGTGTCTGTCCCTGCTCTAGGGTTGTTTAAAACCTTCACAGAAGTGGATACAGGAGAAAACCACTAACAAATGAAAGGCAAAGGGCTGTTCTTTCCAGCTGTGAGGAGAGTTTCAGGACAGTAGGGGTGTGCCCTCCTGTCTGGAGTGGTGTGCACTAGGAACTTTAGGGGGAGATTGCTCCCAAGTATCACCTGCCATGGTCATGGGCCTGTTTCTCACCTGTCCCTTGCTAGCCCATGCTGTGTCCATGTATGTGAATGTCCTTGTGGCTGGCTGGATCTCTCCTCGTTTCATAAACCGGATGAAATGCTGGACTACAGGCATTACTTAATGCTGCTGCTGGTGTCCCCAGAGGCACTGGGGGGACTTCCGGCTCCTAAGGGAGATGGAATGCAGATGTAGTGAATTGCATTTTGGAGTAGTTTCAAGGCCAAGTGGCCCAAGGCCTGGAACATGGAATCCATCCCTCTGTGAGAGGGGAACTAGGAATGCAGTTGAGTGCTATCCTACCTCTGGTCCCACAAGGGAGGCCAACATTGGGTGCAGAATGCGTACACTGAGCTTTCTGCCCAGAATTTCCCTTTTTGATGATCAAAAGAGGGATGTGCCTGGCGGCTGGGAAATTGCGCTTGGCTTGCTTCTGTCTTTGAGAGGTCTTTGGATCAGGATGCAAAAGCCATGCTTGGTCAGACAGCCCTGGGTAGCGCTTCCACTGGCCAGTCGGGGGTGGTCTTGGAGGTCTACATAAGCAGATGCTGGGGACCTAGGCAGTCCTCCAGTTGACATTGGTGGTTTCCAGAGGCAGCTGCCCTGGCTTTCAGAGTTAAGCCACCACAGATCTGCTGGCATACACTCTCAGTTCAGAAAACCCTGTAAGCTGCTCAGCACACTCATCTGCTTGTTGTCCGAGTTCTCTGGCAGCTGGTGAGAGTACAGACAGCTGAAGCCAAGTTTTAACCGAATAACAAGGTATGATGGCGTATACATTTAGAATCCCAGCACTGAGGAGGTGGAGGCAGGAGAATCGAAAGTTTAAGGTCAAGCTGGGCTAGGTTGGATAGCAAGGTCCTGTCTCAGAAAACCAAAGGCTAGTAGTGGGTGTAACTTAGTGTTGAAATGTTTGCGTCGTAAGTACAAGACCCTGGGTTTGTTCCCAGCAACAAACACAGACTTTAGCCAAAATGTACCACCACCTAAAAACTTATTTTTCCCACCTCCTAAGTGGCTCCAGAACCGGAAGCTCATGAAGGAACCAGGGTGGAGGCGGTGAGAATGCTCGCGCCACTTCCTCTTTCCTCTCCGGCAGGTGGTCCCCCAAATCTCCCTGAGCTTCGCAGTTCTGGGCTAAGGTAGCACCTCTGGGATGTAAGGCTTAAGATCCCAGCACTGATTGTATGCTCTGCTCAGAAACCTAGAGGAAACAAACTCTGTAACTGGGTGCACAGACACATCTAAGAGATTGAGCAAGATGCAAGGAATTGGAAGGAAACGGTCACTTAGGGGCTAAGAAGCTACAGTGCCCAGAGTCCTAAAGGCCAAAGGTTTTAGGGGCTTTGCTGGTGGCTCAGATCTTACCTCTCCACAGAGTCCCTCTCACAGGGTCAGCAACCTCTGCTAGGGAAGGCATCCTCCACAAATCCCCAGACACCACTGCTCCATTGTGGCGAGCTTGTGCTCAGTGTATTAAGTTCTGGTCATTGGGAATGAGCATGAGGAGGGACCGTCTCTCAATACGACGAAGAAGGGCAGACACTGTTCTGTGAAACAGGCTAGGTATCATCTGGTCTCCCTGGAACCCAGCTCACTGCCCTCCAGGAAGCAACACGTCTGTCCGAAGACAAGAAAGGGAAGCTCTGCCCTTGTCATGATGTTTAATCACATAAATTAATTTATCTAATCACATAAATTATTTTTTTTATTCATCAGAAATAAACTTTTAAAGGAATGAACTTGTGTGAAGGTTTCATGGCAATGGGGCGGCAGGGGGATGGGGGGTGGGGGATAACAAAAAAGACGGAAGAGAGTGCCTTGCTTTTGGGGGAGAAATTCTGCCCTAAGTCAAACATCTGTCTCCATAGTAACCAAGGATGTGTGTGATGTGTGTGTGTGTGTGTGTGTGTGTGTGTGTGTGTGTGTACATGTATAGGTAGAGGAGGGGTAAGACCAGCTCCAGGGTGCCACCCAATTCCTCTCTATTTCACTGGCCCAAGAAAACAGGCTGAGTAGGAAGATGTGGTCTCCTTCTCCCTTTGGAACAAGGAGACTTCCTGAACAGGGCAGCCCTTGACCTTGCGTGTCCCTAGAAGACTGAACACAGAAGAGTATCTATGAGGCACTTGACTTGTGGAGAGCCACCACAGGAAGATTAGGTCCATTTGTGGCAGCTGAGGTCAAAAGTGTCACCTCCAGCCTTCCTTCCTGTTAGAGGAGGTAGATCCTTGGGCAGAAGTCCTTGTTTTCAGGGCAGCCAGACTTAGAAAAATGTGAACCCTTCCTAATCTGCAAGATGGGGTGTTAAAGAATCGCCATAGCAACCAAAAGTGACCTTGGGATGGACACCTGTGAGTAGGGGATGCTACTGAACTCACACTCTCTAAGATAATTGATAATAAAAGAGGCATATCTCTGACTCGGTAAGAATAACAAAAATGGGATTAGGGCTGACTACCAACAAAACAGTGAGATGCCTGAGGGGCAGACCAGGGAGTAGAGAGAGGTTACCACTTGCCTGAGTCTCCTTAGTGCCTGGCCTGTGCTGCCAGACATATCCCTCAGTGCTCAGCAGCCCTAGAAACCTTTTCTAGGCCATTCTTCAAAGGGACAGCCCAAGACTCAAGGAGGCAGGATGTAGCTGGGTGAGGTTGGCTGC
Source organism: Tokudaia tokunoshimensis (assembly GCA_036184795.1). Taxonomy (NCBI): domain Eukaryota; kingdom Metazoa; phylum Chordata; class Mammalia; order Rodentia; family Muridae; genus Tokudaia; species Tokudaia tokunoshimensis. The sequence goes on along the minus strand of BTHU01000008.1, from coordinate 68,519,943 downwards.
TGCCTATCAAAACTCACATCCTCTGTACACAAAAATCATATCACGTTAAAAGGCCAACAGTGACCTTACCTGCAAGCCCTGGCACCTGCTGTGCCCAGGACAATGGAGCCCAACAGAGATGGTCACAGTTCAGGAAATACAGACACCTTTATAAGAGTTGCCTTGGTTGTAATGTCAATTCACAGCAGTAAAAACCTAACTAAGACACAAGGCTAAAGCACAGAGAGGTTAGAGAACTACCCCAAGCTCACTTACCCAGTAGAGCTGGGAGTTTCTAGCTACTCCATTAAGACCCACTAATAAAGGACAAAGTTTCAGGTTATTTCTTCTAAAGCTCATGGTTTGCTTATTTACAGACTTTTAAAACATTTAATTCTTTGAAGATTTCACACAGCATGTACGTATATATGGAAGGGGAAAGACACACGTGTGTGGAGGTCTGACGACAAACTCTGATGCCGGCCTTTGGCTTCCCCCTTGTTTGGGGCCAGATCTCGTTCTCTGCTGCATACACAAGGCCGACTGGTCCGTGAAAAACTCATGTTTTCAGTCAGTCTGTTGAGATCCTCAGGGAAAACCTGACCTGCAAGGTAGAAAACGCACAGGCTGAGGTGGGGAAGAGGACCGTGGGGGCCATACATACATGTGGCAGAGCCTGGCTCATACTAGAGGCTCCTGAGTCATGAGGGATGGGGATTTGGGAGAGAGGGGAGACCATAGGAACAGAGGACCATTCCATTCCATATATGTTTGTGGCAGGAAGGGGGCATCCGGAGGTCACTGACTAAGAACCTTCCTCAGCTGCTCAGCCAGTGACATATTCCAAATGATGCTCCCATAATCCTACTTTGGGGTCTTTCTTTTTTTTAAGACCATGACATCTTTAAAAAGTTCTACATATATTTGTGTGTCTGTGTGTGTGTGTGTGTGTGTGTGTGTGTGTGTGTGTGAGAGAGAGAGAGAGAGAGAGAGAGAGAGAGAGAGAGTTTAAATGCACCACAGAAGCCAGAGGGCATTGGATTCCCTGGAACTGGAGTTGCAGGTAGTTGGTGGTTGCATGCTGCCTTACAAGGATGCTTACAGGAAACAAAAGTGAGCCCTCTGGAACCCCAGTGTGCCATGGTAACTATATGACTGAGACATTCCCCTGGGCATTGTCATTTAAACATCTTTGCCCTGAACAAAAGGGAATTGCTTGCCTTGGTTCCCCCAGAGTAAGAAAGCCTCTGGCCTTGTGCTCAGGGGTAGACAGGGGTGAGGACAGTCAGGTCTATGCAGGGGCAGTACCTCAGAAGGTCAGTACAAGGCCCAAACCCTTGGGACCATATTTAGAATTCCCTGTCAATTGTGGCTTCAGGAACTCTACAGCTTGAAAAAAGAAGTTTGATTCTCTCCTGCTCAGAACTGTGCTGCGGAAACGCTTCAGGTTCCGTCAGAAGGCTGATCCTGTTCCATAGGCCCTTCGGGCTGGGGTGACCCAAGGTGTAAAGAGACCCAGAGCAAGGCTCTGATATTGTACAGATCGTTAGAGAAGCAGGGAGGAAGAACCAGGGGCCAGTGTTAGCTCAGCTCCCTGGAATGTAGAAAATATTACTTTCTTCAGAGACCTCAGACAGACTCAGGAGAAGTCAGTCCCTCTTTTGCTGTGCTAAAGGGTCCTGGAGCTTCAGGGAAGGGCAGGAACTCAAGCTGCCCAGGAGATGGGCTGGAGCTGCCCATCAAAGGCAGCCAGGGAAGCAATTAGCAAAGGTCTAGATTTTAGCAGCAGCGGAGGATGGTTGGAGCTGTGGGGGAGGAGGAGGAGAGAAGACCACAAAAGGCTAGAACTGTAAAGTTTAGAAACGGAGATTGACAGTGCTAAAATGTAGAATTTGGCGCTTCATCCCAAAGGGAGAAAGAGAAATGCAGGGGGTGGGGGGTGAGGGTGGGTTCCGTACCAATCCGACTTTGCCTCGAGATCTTCAGATATGCAGGTTTGATACAAGACAGCCATGCCCCATGGGCTGCATTCTAGAAGGGAGCCTTGTTTGCAGATGTACAGGCTGGGAGCACAGTAGGCCAGAACCAGACTGTTTCCCAAGCACACAGGGAAAGTACTGTCCTCGTCCCAAGATGGTTTGGGCCACAGGGGGTAGTGTGGTTCCATGGGACATTAATAGAGTGTCCCTGTTTCTCTGGAGGGAAAAAAGAAAAGTTTCTTCTAGGAAATTTATAAGAAGCAAAGTGTAGGTGATATCTTTGTGTATCTCTGGAGCGTCTCGAGGGCTTAAAGAGATCCTTGTGCGTTCAAAATCTCCAGAGACCATGGAATCTGTGCTATCACACCAGTATTTTTGTCCTTGGGGATTTTTTGGTTGGTGTTGTTTTAATTATTGTATGGTCTAGGGACAAATGCTTTTGCAACCACACCTTGGATTTATCAGAGTCCTACTCTAAAATATCACTAGAATTATTACCTGCCTATATTTCATCTCTGAAATAGCCCCTTCTAGGCCACAAGTGGGGGTCACATCTTGTCACATGTAGCCTCACCAACTTCCAAAGCTATGAAATGGCTTAGACAGGACGAATAGCCTAAGTGTTGAACATTTAGCTTGTTTGTGACTAGTGTTTATGAGCTGTTTGAGGGCCCTCTGGTTTGAACTTTGAACATGCAACATAAAGTTGTGCCTAAACAGCTACTACATCCCACAGCTGTCTTGCCTTCCTTCCTCTTATCCCCCAAACAGCCCTGCCCTAGCATGGAGTAACCTGACTGTCCAAAAGAGCTTCCCCAAAGAGTGCTTTCCTAAGAGTCCCTTCAGAACACAGCTTCAGAGAAACAGTTTGATCCTTAATATACTGGCGCCTCTTTGTCACTCTCGCCACTGGTAAATGAAACCGGAAGCTAGGATCTGTTAGTGTTCCTATTGCTATGATTAAACATTATGACCAACAGCAACATGGGGAGCAAAGGGTTTTTTCACTTTCACTTCTGCATCACAGTTCATCATCAAGAAGTCAGGGCAGAAACTTAAGGAAAGAACCTGGAGGCAGGAGCTGAAGCAGAGGCCATGGAGGAGTGCTGCTACTGGCTGGCTCCCCCTGGCTCACTCAGCCTGCTTTCTTATAGCACTCAGGATCACTAGCCCAGGGTGGCACTGCCACAGTGAGCAAGGCCCTCCTACATCAATTATAAATCAAGAAAATGCCCTATAAGTCTTCCCTACGGGCCAATCACATGGAGGTATTTTCTTACTTAAGATTTTCTTCCCAATGAGCCTGGCTTGTGTCAAGCTAACTTAAAAACTAGCCCGCACAGGATCCAACCCCAAGGAAGTTGTTACTGAAATAGAGAAAAGTTTTCAGCTGGTGTGACCTGGTCCCTAGAAGATGGTGCTCATGGCCTGAACCCACAAAGAACCATCTAGAAGAAAAGGGGGGAGACAGAGAGAAAAAGAGTTCTTTAATAAACCCTGCAGGCACATGGGCCATAGGCACCATGTTCAACACCTCAGGCTTTCTTCCGTAGATGTCTGGAGACAAAAGATCGAAGCAAAAAGAACACAAAAGAGCTTTGAGCTTCAGAGACGTGACTTTGAGCAAGTCGCTTTCAAGACCGCTAGGACTCCATGATGAACATTCTACTTAACTCCCCGGCTACGCGCTTACTGAGGAGTTGACTGGAAGTCACGGGTGCTCTGATTGGGTCAAGGAAGGTATCATTCCTCCTACTGGTGTTCGACTGTGGACTTTACATACACCCTGATTCTTCTGAGGGGAGAAGAAATATCTGCTGGAAGTGTTGGACTCGCTCCCATAGCCGTGATGAATGAAAAGGCCAGTCTTAGCCACACGGCTAATCAGCCTCAGGATGGAGTCCCTCCCAAAGATGGCAGAGTGACAACAGTCAGGACTGCATATCTCTAGTGACCTCGTTGACCAGCTTGTCTAACAATTGTGGGTAAAAAACGCACCTCTTGCTCCAAAGGGCATGTTATAGTACCACTGTGGAATCTGTGTCTAACATGATCATGTCTCTCTGGGACAAGTCACACAACAGGAAGTGAGAGGTAGCTTATTCGGAACCACACATGAACAACCATGACCCAGGCACAGAATCAGGCCACCCTGAATGTCATGTTCCATTGTGCAAGAAGTGGTCACGAAACAAAGGCAGTTGTAAATCATTGCATTTATCAAATGCGTTGGTCAAGGCATCAGGTCAGGCCATTTGTCTTGTAGGCTTTAGATGCAGCCTTAACATTCTTAGCTTTTAGGTTAGTAGAAGCTAGTGGTCTGCTAAGCCTAATGTGTGGCATATTCAAAAGTTTTGCTAGAGGAAAAAAAATAACTCCTTTCAGTCAAGAGAATAGACTCTCTGGTGCGGGCGGAGACAAACCTAACATTTCAGCTGGGCCAGGTAGGTAAGTCACTTGGCTAAGACACCACCACCAGGAAGGAATGTTTACCTTAAGTCATACTCTAGACAGGTGGATTAATTATCCCTTTAATGAGATATTGTACTTTCCCTTCCCAGAATTCCAAGCTACCACCACTACCTCTCATATTCCAATGCGAGGTAGCTTACCAGGCCAAAGTCATGCAGCTTCCAAGTATGCCCACTTACCTGAATTATTTAGAAAACTGTAACTTCTCTTTTTCTTCTTTTTAAAAATATTCTTTTCTAACATGACTTGGTTTTTCCTTCATGACTTGGTTTCCCCAATACTTTGGGCTTTCTTACTGTTTCCCTCCCCACTGTGTGGCTGCTTGTTTGCTGTCTTAGTGTTTCTATTGCTGTGAAGAGAGGCCATGAGCGTGGTGGTGGTTTGAATGAAAATGGCCCCCATAGACTCTTAGGGAGTGGGACTATTAGGAGGTGTGGTCTTGTTGGAATAGGTGTGGCCTGTTGCGTGTGTTAAATGTCTTCCTTTATAAGAGATGCCATGGTCGTGGTAAACAGCAATGGAAACCCTAAGATACCATGGAAATGTATCTTTCTTATAAAAGAAATCATTTCACTAGAGCTTGCTTACAGTTTCAGAGGTTTAGTCCCTTGTGGTCCTGGTGGAAGCATGAGGCATGCAGGCAGACATGGTGCTTAGGGACACTGAAGGTTCTACCTCTGGATTCATTCATAGGCAGCAGGAAGAAAGAGACACTGGGCTTGGCGTGAGCTCTTGAAATCCCAAAGTGACACACCTCCTCCAGCAAGGCCACACCTCCTAATCCCTCTCAAGCAATACCACTCCCTAGTGACCAAGCATTCCAATCTATGAGCCTGTGGAGGCCATTCCTATGCCAACCACTTCTTATGTGACTGGCCTCCCTGCCAACTTACGCGCGGTGTGGCTTCTTCCCTCCATCCTCCTTCTGTCAGCTGCTGAGCTTTATAGCAGCCTACCCTGGGGGAGTTCTTTTAGACTCTAGTACAATTGTCCTTAAAGTTCCATTTGGATTCATTCTGAAATCCTTTCATTAATGAGACCAAGAACCACAAGAAGGTAGCCTAATTTCCTAGGTCTCAGTTTTACCTAATAGTTACAGAAGTGTTAGGTCAGATACAGTGGTTAGTAGTGAATGGCTCTTCTGAAAAGCAGAGATAACTCAAGATCTGCATCCTCCTGCTCTCTAGTCAGGAAGTCTGCAAGACCTTTCACACAGGCAGGGCTTCTCGGGACTCCATTCCCACCTCGGTTCTCCAAGCTACTCAAGTCCATACCTGCAATATTTAAGCCAGCCCACACTGGTTTATATCCCAGAGACTAGCCAGCCATATAGGAAAAGGCCAGCACTTGGCCACACACGAAGTACCCTGCGAAGTTTTGTTCCTCTTTACAGGAAAGCGATTCTGAACGTGGAACCATTTGGCTCAGTGGTTAAAGTCTTTTGTCAAGCAAGCATGAGGACCTGAGTTTGGATCCCAGTATTCATTTAAAAGCACTCGCCTGTGATCCCAGCTGGGGTGGGGGTGGGGGTATGTCTGGAGATCATCAGGGTTTACTAACCCAGTCTAACCAATCAGCGAGCTCCACTTTCAGCGAAAGCCGGTCTGAAAAAAAAAGAAAGCAGAGAGCAACCAAAGAAGACATCAATCTTGACCTCTGAACTTTATATGCATAGGTACACATGTACACACACACACACACACACACACACACACACACACACACACAGAAAGAGAGAGAGAGAGCCAGTGAGATGACTCAGCACATAACAGCACTTGCTGAGCAAATCTGACAATTCAAGTTTGATTCCAGCACACGGTGGGAGGTGAGAACTGTTATGATTTAAGCCACAAAACTGCACCATGCAACAGACTTCCTGGGGGAGGTTTACTGTGGGGAGGGGCAGGTTTACCAGGGAGCCGGGATGGGGGGGTGCCTCTGAATGAGAGTGGAAGGGAGAGAGGGCAGGGAGAGGCGGCACTGGCCTTTTATAAGGGAATATATCACATGCACTTATAAGGAGGATATGTGACTGGTGGTGACAGTGGAAATGTGTCATACTTTTGTAGCTAGTGGTGACGTATCCTGCTGTCACTAGGTCTCTGAGGACAGCTAGTGGAGATGCCTGATTGCTAACAAGACCTGACTCCAGAAAAGTTGACCTCTGACCTATGCAAGCACTGTAACATGAACACACACACACACAAGCTCGCTCTCTCTCTCTCTCTCTCTCTCTCTCAAAACAAACAAATAAATAGGAAATGTAGCCAAAGCCTTACTTCTACTTTTAAGAGATTCATGTGTTCCTAATAAATGCTGTCAGACAAACACAGACTCATAGTAGGTCTTCAATATTTAAAGGACTCATTTTATTTAAAGATTTATTTTTTTTAATTAGGTGTGTGTGTGTGTGTGTGTGTGTGTGTGTGTGTGTGTGTGTGTGTGTCAGTGCCCATGGAGATCGGAGGAATAAGATTCCCTGGATCATGAGTTACAGGTAGTTTTAAGCTACCTGATGTGGGTTCTGGGAACTGAACTGAGGTCCCCTGTAAGGGCAGTGTCTGCTCTTAACCACAGAGCCGTCTTTCCAGCATTCTGAGCACTTTTCCAATGAGATGTTGGTAATGCCGGGGTTCGAGACTAGGGGTTACTTGGTGGGTATGTATGAAAAGTGTTAACAGGCTCAGGCCAGACAGCAGAAGCAGCAGACAACAAGGGTCCCAGGCCTCTCCTGGACTTGGGGGTATAGATTTTCCTGTTTCCTGCCATGTAGTAAGCCTGAGTAAGCTCCAGATGTCTGTGGCCATCACCTACAAAGCAAAGCATCTGAGGAATGTCTGGTATTTGGGGTATGTGGTGTGTGATGTGTTTTTTTCTGTTCTTATTCACTGGGGATGGAAATCCCTAGCTAATTTGTCTGGAGGCATTCGAGTAGACCTAAGAACCCCTAAGCTGAAGGTATGGGAGAGAGAAGAAAAGCTAGGCTCCTTCTCCTCCTCCTAGGGCTGGGTGGTTCCATTCTGTTTGAATTAGAAGAGTTGGTAGATGGGGTGGGGGTGGGGCATCTTGAGACTGGAGGGAGGGGAGTCTTGCACAGCAGAGAGGAAGCCAAGCCCTTGGAATGGTAGGTTAGCTGTTCTTCTACTGCTGTGTCATAGCTCCCTGTGAGACCTGGTGCAAGTTCTGACTAGGCAATCTTGGGCCATTGTCTTGGTCCTCAGGACTTTTGTTTTCCTGTAACCAGACCTGTTTCATACTTCCTCTTGGAATTATGGAAGATGTGCAGCATTGGTGTTTCACAGCTAGAAGTTCTTTGAAAAATTAATTCCAGGCTCAGTCTACTAGTTTGATATTGGTTTTTACATGTTGTTTATCTAGTATGTGTTACATGTTATGGCATGTGTGTGGCAGTCCGAGGACAACTTGCATAACTGGTTCTCTCTTTTCAACAATGTGAGCCCCAGGGATTAAACTCAGGTCAAGATTGGTGGCAAGTCCCTTCTACCCACTGAACATTTCACTAGCCTTCTACCAGATAATTTGAAAATATAATTTCTATCTTCACAGCTAATATTCATGATGAGCATATTTTTAAATCCTGGCACATTTATCCTTGCAAAGTAGGCACTAACTCCTTCCCTGAGTCCATGCAGCTGAAAAACAACAGGTCCAACAACAGAACCCAGGCAGCCGGGGTCAGAATGTATATCTACAACCAGTAAGCTCTATTGCATGTCAGTGGTGAGGGGACAGAGACACAGCTCTATGCCAGCCATCGACGGCCTGAGAAGTTCCCCCAGACTTTTATGAACCTGAATTCAGACAGTTTCTGACACTCAAAAGAATTTCAGAATTAATTGGTTTTGGATGAAGAGAAGTTGAAGAGCTTATGGAAGATTTTTATTGTAGACTGAAATGTGAGAGACAAGAGAGATGCTCAGAAAATAAGGAAGAAAAAACCTGGGGGTGGGGGGGGTGGAAGCAAGATATGCCCAGGATGGGGGCAGGCTCCTCAAGAGCGTGAGTAGTTAAGTGTCTTAGCATTAGCCTTATACATCATTTGGGTGACTTTCAAGTTACAACTCAAAAGACTGCCTAGAAGCCCCCAATGCCACTTTAATCTCCTTTGATAGATGAGATAGTTATGCAAGGTGACTCTGGAGAAGGAATTATAATCTGATAAAGTGAAAACAGGCTCTGGTAGAGTTGTCCACAGGGTTTAGCCCACATTCCCTACCTCGCCCAGGCAAGTGGAATTTCCAGTGAGATTTCCAGAAAGTTTTGAGTTTATGACTGGGAAGGGTAAAAGGCTTAGGGCAGTTGAATTGTCCTGCAACCTTGCTTCTTGCAGCTGTTTTAGTCAGTGTTCTCTAGAGGATTAGTGTTAGGATTCTGTCTAAACTCCACCCCACAGTTACCTGGCAATAGCCAGGTATGCCTCTCCCCACAGTTACCTGGCAACAGTCAGGTAGTTCTGGCCCTATAAAAGGGGCTTCTTGCCCCTCCTCTCTCTCTTATTCTCTCACTCTCTTAGCTTCTCTCTTGCCCTCTTGGGCTCTTCTCTCTTCCCCCTCCGCTCCCCCCTCTCTCCACATGGTCATGGTTGGCCTCTACTTCTCTCCTCTCTCCTCTCTGCCTTTCTCTGCCTCTACTACCCTCTTAACTCCCCTCCCCATGCCCTGAATAAACTCTATTCTATACAATACCTTCGTGTGTGTGTGGTCCCTCAGGGGAAGGGATGTCTTGGCATGGGCCTGCTGAGGTACCCCCTTCCCCCACCTGCCATAGAACATATTCTTACACTGCTTTCTCTTTTTATGATCACAACAATTAGAACTGATACACTGAATGTATATAAAGAGGATTTATTAGAGTGGCTTACAGGCTGTGGCTCAGCTAGTCTACCAACAATGCTGTCTAGCATTGGAAAAAAATCCAAGAATGTAGTAGTTGTTCAGTCCACGAGGCTGAACATCTATCTCAGCTGGTCTTTAGTACTTGCCAGAATCCCAAAGAAGTAGGCTTTAATGCTGGTGTAGGGATGAATTTGCCAGTGAGACTGCGGGCAAGCAAGCCAAAAAAGAAACCCTCTTCCATGTCTTTTATATGGGCTGTCAGCAGAAGGCGTGGCCGAGATTCTAGGTAGATCTTCCAACTGAAAAGATTTGGGTTAAAGGTGGTTCTTCCCACTTCAGATGATTTAAGAAAAAGCCCTCACAGGTATATACCCAGCCACTTGGGTTTTAGATGATTCCAGACGTAGTCAAGCTAATAACCAAGAATAGCCGCACTGCCAAAAGCTTCAAGCTGATTCCTGGGTGAGAGGGCTCCTTTCCTTTCTTCATGTCCCTGAATTTTTCCTTGTCTTTCTGTCCTGCTTCATTATGTATATCATGAAGTTTTCATGGGATGAACAGTAGTATTATCTCCAAAAAGTAAAATGAGGAAACCAAGATCAAGTCAACATGTGTATTACATACAAATTACACACCTTATAGATGGGCGCGCTCATAAGAGGAAATCCCAAAACAGATTCAAAATTTGTCAGCTTGTAAATGAGAGAGCCCAGATATGAACCCAAGGCCTTTCACTGTCTCAGGTTTCCTATATACGGCCAAAGGGAAGTCCTTAGACACTTGAGGTAATGGTGGATTTGATATGAAGGGCTCCATTTGTAACACTATGATGGTGTCAAATACAATGTTCAAAAAGTTCAAAACAAAGCTGTTATATGAATACCCAGTAAACATGTGTCGGAGATGTGTGTAACTTAGTTGGGGGGGGGGGATGAGCAGCATGTCCAGATTCATCTAAAAATGTACATAATGGTCATCATCAATGAAGAAAGAACTTTTGAATAAGACTGCTGACTCACATGTTAGCAAACCCATTTCTTGGGTTGACTAGTAGGCAGGAGTCATATATACCGTGTGGATCCGCTGAACAGAGGTGTGGCACAGCATGCACTGAACAGAGCAGAGCTGTATGAGATTTAAAACATGAATTGCTTATTTCTGGAAACATTTCTTATTTCTAAAACATGAATTGCTTATTTCCCCTCTTCCCATTTACTATCAGGCTGAAGTGAATTATAGGTAACGAAAACTGTACAAAGAAAAACCTTGGATAGGAAAAAAACAACCGTTCTTTTTTTTTTTTTTTCTAAACACAGGCTATTGAGTTGTTCCTGACTAGGACACCTAGATGGAGAGAATCGAGTTTAGGATGAGAACAGCAGGCACCAAGTTGAAATCACAGTCCATCAGATTATGGGACCGTGTTAACCCCTGTGCGCTGTAAAGAAGAGTTTTGAGGGCAGGCTGGAGAAATGGTTCAGTCTTTAAAGCGCTTGCAGTTGAGTGCGAGGATCTGAGTCCATCTCCTCTGTATCCATATAACACCCGAGCATAGCACGTACCTGTCCTCCCACTGTGAGGAGGTGGAGACCGAAGAGTCTTTGCTTTCTGCTTTTGTTGTTGTTTTGTTTTTTGTTTGTTTTGTTTGTTGATTTGCCAGCTTAGAAGAACTGGTAAGCTCTGGGTTCAGTGAGAGACCCTGTCTCAAAAATTCAAAGTTGGCCCCCAAAGGTTCAGGGACCATTGTAGAAGATGGGGTAAGAAGAGCAGGGTGCTGGGAAATGCTGTCTTCTGGACATGATGGCTGTTGCTCTCATGAACTCACTCCATCTACACTTGCCTGCACAAGACCCACGCGAGAGGAGGCCAGTGAGATCAGCGAACATTCCCCCAGGTAGTGCTCACTGGGCTCTGGGAGCTACCAGGGGAAGGTGTGGGGGCGGGGCGGTGAGTGAACGTGGCAGAGGGAGTGTTTAGAGGGAGCGAGGGGGAAGCGGTAGGACTAGAAGTGTGGGCGACTCCTTTCATGGTCACCGGTTGATATGAGGAACACTGGGTAGGTACCCTTTTGGGGTCTTAGCCTCCGTAACAAAAGAATTTAAGGAAAGACGGAAACAGAGGCTGGAGGACAATTTTATTAGAGTCTAAAAGAAAAATCCCAGGACAAGCAAACTGTATTACTCAGTAGCCTCTTTGAGGAGGAGGTGGGTGGAGGGGAGAAGGAAGGAAAAGAAGTCACGTCCTTTGAGTTAAATCAGCGTAGAGGTCAGTCACGTGGTAGGGAACAGAGCATTCACGAAAGAATTAGACGAAGGGTTAGAGAAAGCACACTCAGAACACAGAAAGAGGAAAAGGAAGTCATGCTTTTCTGACTAATTCAGAAAACTGAAGAGACTTACCAAGCTGTGGCCCTGTAGCTATTGCCCTAGGGTGTGGGAAGGAGAAGTACATTATCTCAGTAAAAGGATAATTATTCCACCTATCTCTTTAAGTGGCTTAAGGTGAGCCTGCCTTCCTAAGGGGCAGTCCCTTAGCCAGGTGATGGACCAGCCAAACTGGAACTTTAGCTTCCCACCCAGGTCAGAGATTTCTTCCTCTTGGCCTGAAGGAACGAATTTTCCCTTTGTCAGACTTTACTGCAGGGATGTCCTTCTCCCCTCTGAAGAGGTAACCCGAAAATAACTCAGGAGACGGTTGAAATTGGGAAACACATGTAACCCATTTTCACCATGGAAATCTAGAGACCCAGTTCTAAGGTAGAACTAGCAGGGACGATTTGAAGTTCCCACCTCCATTCACAGGCTCCAGGGAGGGGTGTGCATTTAGGAGAGTAGGAACCAAAGCTCCCTTCTGGAATTCTAGACCAGAGGGACAAAGGTGTGTCTGGCCAGCACTGTGGCCCTGGGACTCCTGCTGAGCTGCAAGTTCAGGTTCTATCTCCTGTTCTTAGTGTGTGTGTGTGGGGGGGGGGGATGGACATACTCAAAATACATTTTATAGAGGTGTGAAATTGTCAAAGAATAAATAAGAGATATCCAGGATAAATAATTAAGTGGAGAACAAGTCAGGAAGACATTTGATGTCCACCTGTGATCTCTGCATGGAAACATAAGCACACACGCACACACACACACACACACACACACACACAACACACACACACACACACACATACACACACACATACACACACACATACACACACACACCACACACACACCACATACACACACACACACACACACACACACCACACATGCACACACATACCACACACACACACACACATACACACACACATACATACACATACACCACACACACCACACACACACACACACACACACACACACACACACACACACACGGTGGGGAGATTTTGTTTGTTTGTTTGTTTGTTTTTGAGATAGGGTTTCTCTGTGTAACCCTGGCTGTCCTGGAACTCACATTGTAGACTAGGCTATCCTCGAACTCAGAGATCTACCTGCCTCTGCCTCTTGATCAAAGGTGTATGCCACCACTGCCCCAGTTGTTATTGTTGTTGTTTTAGAATTATTTATATATGTGAATACATTGTTGCTGTCTTCAGACACACCAGAAGAGGGCCTCAGAGCCCATTACAGATGGTTGTGAGCTACCATGTGGTAGCTGGGAATTGAACTCAGGACCTCTGGAAGAGCAGCCAGTGCTACTAACGGCTGAGCCATCTCTCCAGCCCCTTGTTTTGTTTTTTTAATCAGGATAACAATACCCTTTCTTCAACATCATAAGATTTTTGCCATAACCAAAAGCTGATATAATAGGATGGCGTGAGTCTTGGTTCTGGTTTCTGTGTGTCTAGGGAAACCTTCAGCCCCTGGAGGCTAAAGGAAACATTTGGAGGAGAGCAGGTGAGAAGTCACAAAGCCTCACTCTGCTCTATGATTTCCTGGGAACATTGAAGCTGAGTGAGCATGCACCACCTGCAGGTCAAGGCAGCAAGAAGAGGATTGTGAGTCTTCAAAGACGTAAGTCTCCTGAATGACTCAGAGCCTCCAGGAAGTATATTTTTGACAATAAAGCTTTGGAAGGACAAGGGCTTAGTAGGTCTACAGCTTTTATTTTTGTGTTTCTTATTTCAATTATTTATTATTTATTTTATTTCTCTCTCTCTCTCTCTCTCTCTCTCTCTCTGTGTGTGTGTGTGTGTGTATGTGTGTGTGTGTGTGTGTGTGTGTGTGTGTGCCATTGTCTTCATGATAACTTTCGGGAGCTAGTTCTTTAATTCCACCATTTGTGAATTGAACTCAGATCCTCAGGCTTGCAATATGGGCCTTTTATTCATTGAGTCATCTCACCAGCCCATTGCATTTAAACATTTTTGTCCATGTTGGAAGGTGGAAAAGACTGGGTTCTGATGGTACCAAAGGATGGCTACAGCAAAAACAATAACGGGAGAAACACACCAGCAAGAGGCAGACGATCAAGAAGAACTACCTTTTCCTTGAACTTCTTTGTATCTGAGGCACTGCTAGACAGTGCCAGTTCTGACAGACCTTCTCCCTTCAGTTACTCCTCCCGGGGTCATATCCTCACAGACACACACATTACCACGTCTCTTGGTTGAATTCAAACCCAATCAAATTGACACGATTAACCATCCCAAAAGGTGTTCCTGGACACACCTTACTGGGCCTGCAATGGGGCACTGGTGAAGATCAATGTTCTTTTCCCCAGCCACATATCCACATGAAGAAAGTGACATTAACTGCTGCAAAATTTGAACTTGCTGCTGAATCCCTGGTAATTTCAGAAAAGCACAAGTCAGGCCTTTCAATCCCTAAGTGGAGCAGTTCCTGAGTGTGGCCAGTCCTCTCCATTTTGGATAAGTACCAGGTGGTTCTCAATCCCCAGGGCCCTGTACAAACTTGCCCTCCCCTTCATGATCTGGCCCAGGAGACAAAGGAATATACATCTGGTACCCTCACAGTCAGACTTTAGCAGTCAACCAATCAGCTTATGGGTCTCTTAGAGTCTTGGGGTAAAAAGGGAGTTATTACTAAATAACTTGATAAGGAGATAAATTGGGGGGATTATTTCAATGTTAAGTCTGCAAACCCTCATTAGGATTTTACTGAGGAAGGATTTTTCTTGCAGCTTTTAGTTTCAGAGCATTTGCTTTTACATAATTACAATTTAATATTCAGCCTTTCCCAGGGGCCTTATTAAAACCGTTGTCCATTCACCCATATAATCTATCTCTCTAGAGCAGCTCCTAGCAACTAGAGATTGGCGGGGAGAGGGTTGCCTAAATGGAGACTTCTATGAGCAATTAGAACAGGCCCCAAAACTCAGCTGGCATCCTCTAGGTTCTATAGACTGACTTAGGCAGAAGTTGAAGTTCTTAGACATTGGAAATTGGGCCAATGGTGCAGGTCAATAATAATTATGTGGGAGGCAGAGGTAGGAGGATCTCAAGTTCGAGGCCTGCAGGGCAATTTAGTGAGACTTTGTTTCCAGAAGGAAAAAAATAAAAAAGACTGGAGTGGAATGCTTCCTAGAATGCACAAGGTCCTAGGCTCAATCCCTAGGACAGACAGAGAGAAAGACCCTGGCTTTATTTTGAACAGAGTTGTCTCACCAGATATTGAACATGAACTCAACACATTAGATTAAAAGGAGTGCAGTACTTAGTGGTACAACCTTGTAATCCCATCAGGTGGATCTCAATGAGTTCAAAGCCAGTCTGCTCTACAGGACAAGTGCCAGGACAGCAAGGGCTACACGGAGAAAGGATGCTGCCATCTAACTCACCCTAAAGGCTGTCACTAATGACCCTAGGGGGTCCCTTTAGTCACCCTGTATCTGGGACTTGGAAATGACTCTCTCTTCAAGCCATATTCTGCCGCATGTCCTGTGACTCTCCAAATCCTCCTAATCCCACAGTCCTTTCTCCTTCAAGCTCATCACACCATGGCCTGAGTGAGGTCTCTGAGCTCTCTCCTCCTCACCCTCAGTGAGAGAGATCTACATCCCCTGCCTCTACAATCTCATCCCATGTCATCATCTATTTTATCATTCTGTCTACACAAAGTATTTAGCTAAAAGGAAAACCTACTGTTGGTTTCTCTTAAACTGTCTTAAACTGTTGGACTTCTTAAAAATCCCTTAATCCCAACTCACAACTAAAAACATCACAGTTGGTTTAAAGAAGCTACTTAAACATTTGCCCAGATCCCAACTCTATGCCTTTCAGTGACTTCTATATAGTTACAATGTTCTTTCTGAAGCTATAAAGCATCACTTAGGGGTTTACAGGTCCAATATAAATTCATTTATTTTAATTTTAAGGTTCTTGCTGCTTCAATACCCAGATAGTTGAATTCATTTATTCACCATGAAAAAAGGAAAACGGATGATAGAGTTGAAACCAGGGGAAAGCATGGCTTTGTGACTTCTTTCATGACTCCTGTGTCTTGTCTTTTTGCCTGTGTTCTATCCTGCCTTACCACCTTATATTATACTTCTCCAGTACCTTTTCTAAATTATAGACCATACTCATGCCTGGACATGCTTACATAGATATATGTGTACCGTGTAGGCTATTATAGGATCTGCACAGAAGAGTGGACATGGCTATTTTTGTCTTTCCAAGTTTTGATTACCATGTTCTTACTCTGTCCAAGTCTATCCATTTTTCTATGAATTTAATTATTTCATTTTTCTTTAAGCCAAATAATATACCATTCTGTGCATATAGTCCATTTTCATAATCTACTCTTCTGTTGATGGACATCTAGGTTGATTCTGTTTCCTTGCTATTAAAATTAGCATCTTATTTTCATTACTGAAAACCACTCTGTTCTGTCAGTTGCTATATTGTTTTACTGATTTACACTGCCAGGCAGATGTTTGCTTTTCAATGAACTTACTAACCTTTTGACCCAAAGCAATGCAATTGAAGAAAATGCTTTTTGGGATACATTTTCATAATTTGTGAACAGAGGGGGCAAAATAATGGCCCCAAAGATGGTGACATCCCAAAAAAATCAAAGTTTGTGGTATGTTACCTTGCAGAGCAGAGGAGATTGTCAAGATGTAATTAAATCAAGATGTTGAGAGCCAAGAGAGCAGCTCATTGGTAAAGCACTTGATAGCATCCATGAGACCCTGAGTTTGATCACCACTGTCACAGCAAAATTAATTAATTAACTAATTAACTAAATTAATTAATTAACTAAAGAAAGGCTTGGCTGTGACTCAGTTGGTAGGGTGCTTGCCTATAAGGAATAACATTCATTCATTTTTACATTATGTAATTACAGACATATATGTATATACGTATTAAGAATGCTAAACAGAATTTAAGAGAAACTAGTAGAATACTAAGTGTATTGCATGACATACTTTGTCCAGCACCTTCTCCAGGTGTAAGACTCTGGCAATCCTTAACTTACTGGGGACCCCCTGAGTGAACAACGCGGAGCCAGGAATCGATGCAAAAAGCAAGAAGAATTTATTGTTCCAACATGTTGGGGTCATCCTACACCTGAAGGAGAGGTGACGACCCCATACAGCCCGTTTGTTCAGTTTTTATACAGTTTTCAGAGCAGCAGCCATTAGGCACAATGTGATTGGCAGAACAGTGTGACTTTTAAACTGATTGGCCTTTAGGGAATGAGGTGGCAAGGACTTTTCTTTGTCTGTAGGTGGCCAACGGTCAGTTGGTCTGTCCTGCCGAATGTTTCTATGTGCTCTGGTGGAATTTTCCAAAGTTCCTGAGTTGACCTCTTCACAGGTTGCCTGAGTTTCAGGGATGGTGGCTCCTTCTTCCATCCCCAGAGCCAGCAGGAGCACTTACAAATAATTTATTCTGAGGCTGGAGAGATGGCTGAGCAGGTAAGAGCTCTATCCCTCTCACAGAGGACCTGGGTTTGGTTTCGAGCACCACGTCAGGTGTTTCACAGTGACCTATAACTCTCGTTCTAGCAGAAGAGAGGCCCTCTTCTGGTCATACACTCAAAAAATCATTGACTCCCCTTTCTTCTTCAGCTGTGCACCTCTCTCTTTCCCTTTATAAGGGATCTTGTGATTATATGAGGCTCACCTGGATAATCCAGAATAAGCTCCCTATCTCAAAAAAACTTTATTATTTTATTTTATTACTTTGAGACAGTGTCTCGTGTAGTCAGGCTGGTCTTGAACTTACTTTGTACCTGAAGATGACCTTGAACTTCTGACCCCTCCAGTCTCTACCTCCTGAGTGCTGGGATTATAGGCCTGCCTATCACACTTGGTTTATAAGGTGGAAGGATGGAACCAGGGCTTCTTACGTGCCAGAGGGGCACTCTACCAACTGAGCTACATCTCAAACTTCATGTCTTGCAAACAGTTTTAGTCTCACTATTATTCTAAAAGTGTCCTAGAGACTAGTAGAGCACACTCTGAAATCCACCCTCCTGAGTCATTAATATGTATCTAGATCACTTCATTCTCTTTATTTGAAATGAGTATCAGCATTATTTCTATTTTATAAAGGGATAAACTAAGGATAGGAAAGGCCTAAGAACTTGCCCTAGGTCACACAGTTACTAAATACAAAATTAGGTTCAGCCCTGCTCTGTTTCTTGAGCTCCATCTTAGCAGAGGACCAGCCCCATGGGAAGACTGTATGGAAAAACAGAAGGCAGAGAGTCCAGAGGCTGGAAGGAGGGACTTCACAGTGGGAAGCTGTCAATGGGAGACCCAGCCTCAACTTCCATTCGTGAACACACAAAACACTTGTCCTGACATTCAGGATTGGGGAGGGAGACGAGAGAAGACCTGGCTGTCAATCAAGACACCCCCAATAGGGTGGGCTGAGGATACTGGAGAGCAAAATTCTGTGGTGCCATCCTTTGCAGCCATCAGCTCTCAGTCCCAGATCCAGAGTGAAACCTTAGAGCATGCCAGTCAGCTGAGGGCCGGGGAAAAGCCTCAACCTGAGAAGGGAAATAGTCCTGTTCTCACTAATCCACATGGTGCAGGATCGGCCCAGAGGATCAGGGCCTCTTCCATAATAGGTGATTTCTCTCCAAGCTTGTCAGTGGGAGTGTCCACTGAAACACCAAGAGTAGGTTTTAAATTAGGACAGCATTCCACAGCTACTGCTGGCCATCCACTGGGGAGGTCTGTTACCAATCTCAGAAATGTCAAATAATCTTAAAGGCACAGACACTGATTTATACCCATGTGTGCAGGAAAGAGGGATCCTCAGAGCTCCCAACCTCCCCATGGCAAACCCACTCCAGAACCCACCCCATCCCAGGCCAGGGTGCCATGGTCTCTATGGTCCTTATTCTGCCTTCAGCTCCAAAGTATGCCGGTTCTGATACGGAGGACGTCCATAGCTACTCACTCATATGCTCAGAGACCGTAAGCACACAGCAGGCCCGCCTGCTTTGGCACATGCAGACAGACACCTGGCTCCTGGGTACAGTGTCTGGAATCATGGGTGTGGAGAGCTCACATTTCCTGCTTGCTGAGCCCGCCCTACATGCCACCTCCCAGACACAGGCATCGGCTCCTGCTGTGACTCTTCACCGCATGCCTCAGAAGCTTGTCACCCTGCAGCTCAACAGAAAGCTCCAGAAGGTGTTCAAGTCTACAGTCTGTGTGGACATTAAAGTCCATGGTGTGAAAATTGAGCGCTAAAGGCTCTCCCTGGAGTGGGGGAGAAGGAAGATGGAAGAAGGTCTGACCATTTCAATCTGTGTGAAGATGCTTTTTGTTTGTTTTGTTTGTTTTTGTTTTGTTTTCTTTTGTCAGATTTGGTAATTCTCCATTTCTTCAGAATTTCCTGCTGAACCTTTTTGGCCATTATCAGTGGAGAGATTTAATTTTATTCAACTTTTTTTCAGGCAGATTCCAGTCTTTCTCAGGGAGCTGCTCAATTTTTCTCAAATTGGCAACAACCAGAATCACCTGAGAAGAAGAAATGGTCAGTTGAGAAATTATCCATCAGTTTGGCCTGTGGGCATTTTCTTGATCCATGCTTGGATGTGGCAGCCCCCCTTCTAGGCAGTCTGGGGCTGAGGAAGAAAGCAGGCTGAGCAATGCAGGAGGAACGAGGCCTCAGGCAGAGCTCCTCTATGGTCTCTGCTTCGGTTCCTGCCTCCAAGTTCCTGCGGTGATGTCCCTCAGTGACAGGCTGTGAAGTGGAAATGTAAATTGAATAACTTTTTCCTCCCCCAAAGTTAGTTTTATCACGGTGTTTATCAAAGCAACAGATGCAAATTAGAATACTCAGCAATTCAGTCAACGACACATCCAGTGCACATGTGCGTGAAGAAGAGAGAAATTAGATGCTCAAGCCCTCAGACAGACAACTTTCAGGGGTTCCAGACAGTTTTACAGATGGGACAAGGAGCCTGCAGCTCCTTGATAATCCCAGCAGCCAGGCCAGGCTACTCTTCAAAGTCCTTTCTGGAACATGACAGTGGTTATTTAACCACAGACCCTGTACTGGGAATGGGCGCCCTCGCGCTTCTCAGATATGGTGGAAGATGTCCCACGCCCTGCCTTCCTGGACCTGTTTTAGGACTGGAAGGGAGCAAATATCACTTGGGATCTAAGAGAATTCTTTCCTTGATAAAGCCTCCTGTGACAAACACCTCTTTACCCAAACCAGATGAGAAACTCTAAGGTCCTGTCAGGCAAAGGACTCTCAGGGACCCTTCAAAATCTTCAGCCAAGGAAACCAGCCTGAGATAAGCCTGTACATCAGACACCAGTTAAATAATTGGGTTTTTTTTTGGTTTTGTTTGTTTGTTGTTTGTTTTTTGAGACAGGGTTCTCTGTGTAGACCTGGCTGTCCTGGAACTCACTCTGTAGCCCAGACTGGCTTCGAACTCAAAAATCTGCCTGTCTCTGCCTCCCAAGTGCTGGAATTAAAGGCGTGCGCCACCACTGCCCGGCTAATTTGGGTTTTTTTCATGTTTGTTTTGGGGTTTTTTGTTTGTTTGTTTGTTTCAAAACAGGGTCCCTTTATGTAGCCCAGGTTGGCCTGGAATGTGAACGCTTCCAGCCTCAGCCACTTGGGTCCTGAGGTTACAGGTGTGCACTACTATGCCTGGCTACCAAATACATTTTAAGTATATGACAGGGAGGTTTGGTTTGGGTTTTTTGTTTGGTTTTTTGTTTTGTTTTACTTTTGTTTTGTTTTGTTTTGTTTTTTGAGACATTGAAAACTGTGTATGTACCCTTGGCTATCCTAGAACTCACTCTGTAGACCAGGCTGGTCTTGAACTCACTCTTTGCTTCCTGAATGCCGGGATTAAAGGCATGCTCCACCACAGCCCAGCTAAGAGCTTTGTTATTTAAAAAAAAAAATTAATGTGTTTACTTTTGTGTGTGTGTGTGTGTGTGTGTTTTATCGGCATGCATAGATACACATGCCTGGTACTATCAAAGGTCAGAAGATGGCACTGGGTCTCCTGTAACTGTAGTTATGGGTGGTTGTGAGTCACCACATGGGAGCTGGGAACTGAACCTAGGTCCTCTGCAAGAGCAGCAAGCCCTCTTAACTACTGAGCCATCTCTCTAGCCCCGAGAAGTTTTTATTTTGAAAGCTTGCAACATATGAAATAACCATAAGCTGGAACCTACCCAAATGTCCAACAGTATTAGGGTAAGTCCATCATAGTATGGCATATAACAGAATAGGTAGAATCTACGAGCGGGATGGCCCTGTGGGTCTTTGCGGCCCTTCCAGGGATGAAAATGATTCTCACAATACCATGAGGTGTTACTTACGGTCTCCATGGCACTGAAGCAGAGTGAAGGAGACTGAACTGCAGGGACGTGGCGTAAGTCCTGGTAGTCAGTGTAATTTCCTTGCCACACAGCCTCAGTATAAATGTGCCAGTTCACTTCAGAGTTTGTCATCATCAAACAGAAGTCATCCTATTTAATTTTATTACTTCATTCATTGGTTTGTTTGTTTGTGTGCGCGCATGCCACCACATGAGTATGGAGGCCAGAGGACAACTTGTGGGAGTCTGTTCTCTCCTCCCACCATGTGGTTCCCAGGGATTGAACTTGGGACAGCAGGTATAGCAACCTGCTGGGTAGCTGAGTCCCTGAAGTTGTTATTCTTTTTAATGTGTGTGTGTGTGTGTGTGTGTGTGTGTCTTTCAGAAGACATCTTCAGAGATGCCCTCCACCTCCTTTGAGGCAGGATCTCTAGTTGGCCTGGAGCTCATCAATGAGGCCACACTGCTGGGCTCATGAGGCCCGGGCCTTCTCCCTTCTCTGCCTCATCAGCTCTTGGTTTACCAGTACATGCCGTTTTAAGTGATTTCTGGGATCAAGCATGGATCTTCATGCTTCTACAACAGGCACTTTACCAACTGAGCCATCTTCCCAGCTCCAAAATTGTTAGGTTCACTAAATCTCAACCCCCACTTATGTCCACACACAGTGTAATGTGTTCACTTATTATGTATCTGTGTGTGCCTTCATATAGTATGTGCAACACATGCATGTTGGTGCCCTTGGAGGCCAGAAAAGGGTATCAAATCCCCCGGAACCATCACGTGTTACTTATGGTTTCCATGGCACTGAATTGGAATGAAGGAGACTGAACTGCAGGGACTTGGAATAGGGTGGTTATCAGCCTCCTGATGTGGTGCTGGGAATTGAACCCAGGTCCTTTCCAAGGGCAGCAATCGCTCTCAACCACTCACCCATTCTCCAGCCCTATTATTATTATTATTATACTCTTGGACAAGGATTGGAATTTGGGCCCTGGGGTATGCGCCTGTCAAACTCTATGTGAATGTATCAGACTGTTTTCCAGTGAGATCCTGTCATTTGACATTCTTTGTAACACTAGATATTGTCAGACTTCTAGATTTTTCCCCAAAACAATTATCCTCAAAGCGTCTCCACCGTAGGCTTGATTTCTGTTTTCCTAGTCACCACCGAGGAGAATTCTCCTTGGCTGTCTGTTTTGCACAGCACTGCTAATTTTGAAGCTGCCTTGTCAGCTAACATCACAGACACCATCAACATGAGAACACGGAGCACCTGCCAAGGGTGGGGGTGGTTTCGGATTACCACATTTAATATATTATAAGATGCCATGACTTGTAAGATACACCATCCATTTAATATAGAGTCTCAGCAAAAAGAAACAGAAATGTCATCTTGTATTATATAACTTTTAAAAACTAACAACAGCATACGTTTATCAGTCTAATCACACAGCACTTTCTTCTCCAGCGTCAGCATAAAAAGTCAATTTTGTTTTCATCACATTGTGAATCTAAAGATTCTTTCCAGTTAAAGCAAATACTACACACACACACACACAGAGAGATATGCAGCCTGGGCCCTTGAACTTGATCTCCTGGGTGTATGCAGTAAAGACCGGTAACGCACCAAGGTTTGTACACATTTAATTTATAGTTTTGCTTTTTTTTTTTCTTTTTCTTCTGTAATTGAATGACGTAAGACTGGAAATCTGAGTCAGCCAGACACTTTGGAAAGATGGATGTGTAGGGTCTGGTGATAATCTTCTGTGAGGCATGAATTAGCTGAAGCAGCTTCTCCCAGCTCCCAGAAGGATTAGTTATGTTTGTATGTCACAGTAATGACGGCTATGCTGTAACTCTTGCCTCTGTTTGCAGCCAACAAGCTTTGATTGCCATCAATTCAAATATACCACCCAACCTCAAAATCTAAAAGAGCATGCATCTTGTATTTATTCTATTATTCATTAAGTTTTGGGTGTATACATGTGTACATGTGTGTGCACGAGTTCTGCCAGCATTTGTTGATTATCCATGACTTGGGTCAGTTCCAGGATTCAGTCAGGGATTCTCTCTGCTCATGCCTAACCTTTACAGTAATTTAGAGGGATAGGTAGTATCCTCATTCTATTTTATTATTTATTTTTATTTCTTTTTTTATGGACATGTTTTGTGTGTGTGTGTGTGTGTGTGTGTGTGTGTGTGTGTGTGCGCGCGCACGTGCACCTATGTGTGTGTGAATGTGAGTGTGTGATTGCGTGTGAGAGCCAGGACTACAGTGTTTGTGAGTTCCCTGACATGAGTACTGGGAACTGAACTCTGGTCCTCTGGAAAATCAGCAAGTGCTCTAAACTGCTGAGCTATCTCTCCACCCCCGACCAACATTGTCAAGAAGAACAAGATTTAAAAAGGGTCAGGTGGCTTGACCAAAGACTCACAGCAGTGGAATAAGAATTCAAATCCAAGTGGAAAGTTCACAAACCTCGACTGGGTAAGTCCTCACATGACCATACACCTATTCCTCCATGCTTTGTCTCTTGGATCAGATACCTCAGAGTGGGTCGAGTTGCTGGCAGAAACAATCAATTTATGAAAGAGTTCAACTCCATTAAAAATAACTGGATATTTACCACTAATCCTGCTAAGCTCTCTTGAGCTCTGTGCAAGCCGAGAAGAAGAGGGTATGTTAACTGGCCTGAGAACTGCTGGGTCTAAGGTTGCTGTGAGAATTTCTACATCTTCTCACCTCAGAAAGGGCTCTGGTCACCTCCTCCTGTACTGTGGTGGAAAACCTTAACTCTTTGTCATGATGACTGGTCCTGTGTCAAGGAAGTTCAGTCTCATCTGTAGAGATATATTTATTTTCTTAAACACATCCCAGTCTCTCAGCAGGAATCTGATCAGAAAGAACTCTCAGGTTTACACTGTTCCATAGCCTTCCATTTACACATAGCTCTGTCTTCCAGGCCTGATGTGACCTAGAGACCTAGGGTGGAAATGGGAGGAGCCATCACCAACATCCCCTAAAAGTGCTCCTAAGCTATCTGAGCCAAATACAAACTTGCTAGATCAAAGAACAGCATTCCTCCCATCTCCCTCAAAGAATGCTTTAATTTGGCCGGAGACAAGGCATTCATCATCAATGTACAGTTTCCCTTCATGAGTTCCTCTCTTCTTCCCTCCCTCCCTTCCCTCCTCTATTTCTTTAATAAGGTCTCATAATAAAGGCTCATGTTAAGGCTGGCCTCAGACTCACTAAGTAGCTGAGAATGACTTTGAACTTCTGATCCCCCTGCTTCTACCTCCTGAGTGATGGGACTACAGACATATCCCACCCAGCCTACATGGGGCTAGGGATGGAACCCAGGGTGTCCTGCATGCTAGGCAGGCCTCTACCAACTGACCCATATGCTTGGCCAGTTCTATTCGTTTGAAGACTCTTCTTCCAACATGCTATGTCTCAACTTTTAATAATTCCCCGTGAGTTAAATATAAATAGCAGACTATCCCAACAGATTCTGAAGAAGTCAAAACATACCTACTTCAATAGATGCATAAAACACAACCAAGCGATAAAACAAACAAACAAAAAAATAAACTACCACCCATGACCCAACAGCAACCAACCAACTCCCCAATAAGGGAATCCAGAAATACAGAAATAGCAGAGTATCTGAGAATCTCACTATTCAAAAGAATTAACAATCGTATAAAAAAGTCAAATGACCAGATGGACGAGTTAAGAAAAATCTATCTAAGACCTTGACAGTCTCCAAATGTGACTGTTAATAAATTGGAGGTAAAAGTTCAGAATGGAGAAAAAAAATTAGCAAGGAGATTGAAGCCCTGAAAAGCAACCAAACAAAAACACTTGAAATGAAGGAAATGGTCAATCAAATAAAAAATATACCAGATGTTATCATTCACAGACAAGACTATGCAGAAGAATGAATTTCAGAGATGGAAAGCAAAGTCAATAAAACAATACAAACACACATCAAGGAAAAAATAAGACTATGTTTCTTTTTAAACATTTGTTTAATGATATGTGTGTGGGTGTGGGTGTGTACGTATATGTCTGTCTGTCTATGGGTTTGTGCACATGATTACAGGGGCCCATGGATGCCAGAAGAGGACACTGGATCCACTGGGGCTGGAGATAAAGGCAGCTCTAAGCACCCTGCCATGGGTGCTGGGACCAAGTCCTACTCCCCTGCATGAGCATCAAGCGCTCACAAGCACTGAGGCATCTCTCCTGCCTTCAATTCAAAGGTGCTGTAAACACATTTTAAATTTTGAGATACAATTAACCTCATCAAAATTCACATGTTGGGAGAGTATCGAGATAGGTTGTTGGTTAAGAGCATTGGCTGCTCTTCCAGAAGACCTGGATTGGATTGTCAACACTCAAATGGTGGCTTATAGTAACTTCAGTTCCAGGGCATCTGATGTGGTCTTCTGGCTTCCATGTATACCAAGCACACATGTGACACACAGACATACATACAGGCAAAACATTCATACACATAAAATAAAAATAAAAATTTAAAAAGCCATCGTTTTGAATGTGCAGTTCTGTGGGTTCTGACAAATGCAAACCTTTGTATAAGTGATGTCATGATCAAAATACAGAAAATTCCACCATTCCTAAAACATCACTTATGCCATTACATGGTAACCCTGTCCCTCTGCTTCTAAACTTGGACAAGTGACTACTAATCTATTCTTTTTTCCCTAAACGTATTCCTTTCATAAAATATCACAAAGACAGCACCATAAAGATGATAGCCTTTTAGCTTAATCGCTTTCATTTAGTAAAAGATATCTGAGATTTATCTATATTGTTGAACTTGTTGGCCTTTTCTATGTAAATATTCTAGTAACCTACAAACAAAGACAATTTCATATTTCCTTGAGAGACTCTGCACTGATTTCTTCCTGTGGCTCCAGTATATTTTCTAGACCTGGTGGGCATGACAGTTAGTTTGTCAGCTTGATGCAAACTAGAATCACTTGGGAAGAAGGATCCTGAGTTGAAGGAATTGCCTCTATCAGATTCACCCATGGGAATGTTTGGGGGCCATTTTTTTTTTTTATTAATGATTGATGTGGAAAGGTCCAGCCCACTATGAGTGTCGCTGC